>BPLR01010978.1:0-42760 GCA_021605095.1 Caerostris extrusa
TGTTTTTAGAAATTGAATTGTGGTAGTGAAAAAATTAAGAATTATTTCTAGAAATTTGATGGTATGGTGAATTTTGTATGCAATGCTTGTTAAAAATGATTTAAAATTATTATTTTATTTTCAATGATTTTTTTAAATTTACGTTTAATTTTATGTTATTTAAAATTTATTATTATTATTAAAAATTACAGAACAAGAGTCGTGCCTTGTTGGTGATTTGACATTGATGATTGGCTTGTTTTCGATTTGATATTGGTAACTGGCTTGTTGGTGATTGTCTTATTGGCGATTTGATAAAGGCATTTTAAGGATATTGCTGCAGTAAATTGCGTTTGCATCTTTACTGCCTTCGTAGAATTTTAAGCAAGCCGGTTCTTCTGTAGGCTTTGCATGTCCAGGTGGAATAATATTTTAGGTGGTGTTTCGAGTGCTTCAAAGCAGAATTATTCGCTTTGGAAATTAGAATTGGTAAAGAAAAAGTTATTGTTTAAAGAAATTTGACATCGTATGGGGAATTTTCTATACAATGCCTGTTAAAAATGAGATTAAATTGTTATTTTTTTTCCCAATAAATTTCTCAGTCGATCTCAAATTCTTTACTTTCAGCTTACATGTCAGCTTACTTCTTTACTTTAGCTTACTTTTATTGCGCGTATTTTTAAAATAAACCAGAGAAAATGTATTATTATTATTAATAATTATTACAGAACAAGCCTCGTGCCTTGTTGATGATTTTCTTTTTCTAGTCGGTTCTGTATACGTTGCATGTCCAGGAATATGGAATAATATTTTAGGTGGTGCTATGAGTGTTTTAAAGCAGAAAATGTTCTTAAAAACTGAAATTATGGTCGTCAAAATATTATTTCAAAGAGAAAGTTAAGTATTATTAGTTAAGAATTATTTCAAGAAATTTGATCGTATGGTGATGTTTCTATGCAATGCTTGTTAAAAATGATTTTAAATTATTTTTTTTTCAATGAAGTTTTTATTTTAAGCTTACATTTATTACATGTATTTTAAAAATAAATCAGAGAAAATCTTATTATAACTGATAATAATTGCAGAACAAGTACCGTGGCTTGTTGGCGATTTGATATTGGGGGTTAAAATTGAATTAAGAAATTATAATTTATGTTTTTAAATCTGTACATTAAAACCAAAATTAAAATTAACTGCATTACAAATTAAAATTAAAATTGAAATTAAAATTCAAACATCATAAATTAAAAATTTAGTTAAAAATGAAATTATAATTTATATTTTAAAACTTGTTCATTAAAACTTTAACATCACACAATTAAAATTTTTCTATGTATCTGCATTATTTTATTTTATACTAATTTGTCTCCATACTGAATTATTCTTAAATTAATTATTCGTAATACTAATTCGTAATTCGCAAGTTACTATAAAATGGAAAAAAAAAATGTAATTAATTAATTATAAACGCTTTCCTAAAATAAATGTTGAAATTTCACGATTCATTACAAATAACATACAAAAATATAAAAATATATAAATTAATAACGGATTAATTCAAATAAAGAAATTTTATTTGAATAAATGAGGAAAGTTTTAGTTAATAGAAATTAATGAGTAAATAGAATTTTCAAAACAATAAATGTTTTAATCTGAAATATTTATAGCGTAAAATAATTGAATTAAATAAAGAATAAGAGATTTAAAATAAAATAAATATTGTGGTTGATAAATAAAGTTTTCAACCATTCGTTCCTTTAATCATTAAAAGAAATTTTTTAAAATTTTATTTAACAAATAAAAGTTCGAGTTAGTCAACCCATACTAACTTTAATTAAATTTAACTTAAATAGTTTTGTGTTTACTTTAGTTTATCAGTAGTAGTTAGAATTCTATTTGCAAAGTCACAGAAATTAAGGAATAAAATCTGAGGTTAAAAAAATAAATTGAGGAATAAAATCTCCAAGTTTGGGTGAAATTTATTTTATGCACGAAAACAGCAAATAATATTTGTATTTGGACGAATTTAAAATATTTTATTTTGTCCATGTTATATATGCAGTACATATAAATTAAATATCTAGTATAATGAAAAAAAAAACATGAATTTTTAGTTCCCGTATTTGTTTTGTAGGGCATAGAGCTAACAAAAGCCATTGACAAGTTATTGATATTCACAAATGTTTACAGTCTTCAGCATCTCATGTATAAACAAATAAAAACTCAATGTAGTACTTCAGAAGAAGCAACAACAAGAAAAAAAAATGAAACATTTCGGGAAAAAAATTTCAATAATTTTGGAACCGTATGTCAAAAGTAAGAATTGAAAGAGAACTGATAAAAAAGAAGAATGACATCAAATAAACATGAAACTCTGGAGAAGAGAGGAGAAAATATATCTGTTGGAAAACTTTTATTCGATCGAGATTCGAACTTGACTAAGCTGGGAAAAATAGCACCGGCTGCCAAGTCCCTCTCATTTGTCTAGGAAAAAGCAATATTTTTCAGTATCGCAGGCGCTATAAACCTTACATCAAATGTAGACGGATTCATTGGAAAGGCACCATGCTTTTTTTTTTTTTTTTGCTATTCGGAATACTGGCATCTGTCCAAGAAGGCGCCTTTTTTGCAATGGAAATGCGTGGTATGGTAAAATTCTGAAGGGTTCGCCTCGTGGCAGACATGCACGCTTCTGATCTACTCAAATTTCACACCTGTGTATTCATTGTAGAGGCATTTTAAGGATATTGCTGAGTAAATTGCGTTTGCATCTTTACTGCTTCGTAGAATTTTAAGCAAGCCGGTTCTTCTGTAGACTTTGGAATAGTATTTTAGGTCTTGCTTCGAGTGTTTTAAAACAGAATTATGAGAGTTAGGAATTGGTAGTGAAAATATTATTAAGTTAATAATTGTTACAAGAAATTTGATCGTATGGGGAATTTTCTATACAATGCTTGTTAAAAATGGCTTTCAATGAATTTTTTTTTTATTTTAAGCTTACATTTATTATGTATGAAAAATCTGAGAAAATGTATTATTATTAATAATTACAGAACCAGTTTTGTGCCTTGTTGGCGATTTTCTGGTTCTAGTCGGTTCTGTAGACTGCCTATCCAAGTGGAATAATATTTTAGGTGGTGTTAGAAGCAGTTACAAATTGAATTGATAGTGAAAAAAATTATTGTTTGAAGAAATTTGATGGTATGGTGAATTTTCTCTATAATGCTTGTTAACAATGACTTTAAATTAATATTTTTTTTCAATGAATTTTTTTTTATTTTAAGCTTACATTTAATAAGTGTATTTTTAAAATAAATCAAAGAAAATGTATTATTATTATTAATAATTACAGAGCAAGTGCCGTACCTTGTTGGCGATTTGATATTGGTGGCTGGCTTGTTGGCGATTTGATATTTGGTTATTGGCTTGTTGGCGATGAGATATTGGTGGTTGGCTTATTGGAGATTTGATATTTTGTGACTGACTTGTTGGCGATTTGATATTTTGGCAATTTGATATGGTGAATTTTCTATACAATGCTTGTTAAAAATGACATTGAATTAATTTTGTTTCAAAGAATTTTTCAGTTGCTCTCCAATTTTTTTATTTTCAGCTTGCTTTCATTATGTATATTTTAAAAATAAATCAGGAAAATGTATTATTATTATTATTAATAATAGAACAAGGGCCGTGTCTTGTTGGCGATTTTTTAATTGGCAATAAATTTTAAGTCACTTTCGCGACTTTATAATCAATTATAAAGTCGCAGAAGTAACTTAATAATTGAATATTTTATTTAAAAAAAAAAATAAGAACAATTTACAAAACTCAATGAAAAAAGGAAATTATAGAATTGTTCAAGATTTTGTTCCTTTTCTCAACTGAAAACTTAGAAACAGTTAGTTTTATGAAATATATTTGATTTGTGGAATAAATTTCTGTCAAATGCATTGTACCATATATATGTATCTAAAGTCGGTTGGTGTATTTTTAGTCAACATAGCGATATATATTTTAATGTAAATTGAAGATTTGATACAAAAAAAAAAAAAGGCTCTTTATAACAATACGATATCAAAACAAGGTTTAAAGTTGCCAATCTTGGTATATGATTATTTGAGGACCTCTTATTGAAAAAAAAATAGACAAGATGAATGAACATTTTTAAATATAGTATTTATAATGAGATTTCAAGAATTATGTAAAATTAATATCGACTGTTTTCATTTTTAATAAGACATATGTAGTGATTTATATTATTATGCAAATTTACAATAATTTTGTTATCTTTATGAAAATAGAAGAAAATATTTATCAATATACTATCTTTTATATTTTGAAAATTTCAGCTTTAAATATTCCTTATTATAGATGCTGATGTTAAAACAAAAGGGTTCTATATTTGGTTTATAAAAAAAAGGTATTAATATAGAAAACGTACTTTAATAATGATAAAAATGATAACACTGTTGTTGCCAATTTGGTAATCAATCAATCAATTTGCCAATCAACTACGCCAATTTGGCGACATATTTATATATACATATACATTACAATTGAAACGTAATGTTTAATGTGCTAAAATTATAAACAGGATTAAAAATTATTAAAATTTGTTACTTATTGCGTGATTATGTTAAACTTTCGTGTTCTTATGGATACAAGAATAAATGAAATGATAAACAAATAAAAAATTTTTTTTTATAGATTCTTCTGTTAGGAGAATGCTAGGCAAATATTTGCGCCAAGGATTTGAAACATTTTATAGCGAATCTAAACATCTCTACATTATATATATTTTTTATAATCTGTTGACATTTGTTGTTAAGAATATCCTTCTAAAATGTTAACAGTGAAATATGACTGAATATTAAAAATTAGATTTAGAACTAAATTAAAATAAAAATTATTATTAAATTTAAAAAAAAGAAGAAAAATTCGAATCAATAAAGTTTAATTCGAAAATATAATGAATAAAAATAACATGAATTCTAATTTCTTCCTTTATTCCCCCATGTAACCAAATCAGCTATAACAAGCACTCGCATTTGTTTAACACATTTTAATAATATGAAAGAGCCAAATAATCTATAGCATAAATAATAAAAATAATGTATAGCACGAAATGTCGCCAAATTTGGCGTGTAATCGTAGGAAATGAAGTAATCGCCAATTTCTAAATTTAAAACCACTGCAATACGTTTTCTTAGAATCTTTAATTTTTGTTCCATTAAAACTAGTGGCTGCATAATGTATGCACTGCACGCTAACACGAAATTAAAACACGTCATCGCCAAGGAAGTAAGCAATCCAACCCACAGACAAATGACGGCCATTTGCAAGCTTTCTCGATTAATTCTTGCACATGTTATTTTCGGTATCCCTTTTTTTCAATTGCTTCTATTAGCTCACACTCTCCCTATATATATCTTGTTCAAATTTTTAATCGTTCATAAAATCTTTTTATTCATCCGCTCAAGTTCAAATACAGTTTATTTGAACTTGTTGTGGAGGACACTTGATGTTAATACAGTATTTTCAAATATAAATTCATTAATTAAATTTAATTAATTAATTTTTTCACATTTAAGTTACATATATCTGCCAATAGATGGAGCCAGATAAACTTAAAAGAATGAATGAAAATTATTTATAAAGGACTTTCTATAATACAGTGAAAAAAAGAAGGAATTAACTTTTACATTTTTTTAATAGTACTTGTTTAATACTAAAAAGTTATACATACTACTGTGTCCAAAAGTAAGGCCCATTTTCAATTTAAAATTCTCGGGGATTATGGAATTTCAATTTTGTTTTCTTTTTTAGGTTTCTGGTGCTGCCCTTGACATCTGTGTGAAATTTGACGTCAAAATATTTATTAGTGTTTGAGATACGCTTGGCTTTGCGAGATGCTAAAAGTGATTTCGGCGATTTTTGAAATATCTGAATTGATTGAGCAAAGAACTTGCATTAAATTCTGCTTTTCTGCAGAACGTATAGAATGTTGCAGAAGTCCTTCGATGAGCATTTCTATATCGGAAAGAAATGTTTAGAAGTGGTATAAACAGTTCAAAGAAGGCAGAGAACGTGTTGAAGACGAAGAGGCCTCTGGTCGACCATCAACATCAACTGATGAACTCACGTCCTGAAAAATTAAAGATTTGGTGCTTGCAAACCGTCGATTTACAATTAAAGATCTTGCTTGTGATGTTAGAAATTTAAAAGTATCCGTCAATTCCATTTTGGGCCTCAAACTCTTCAAATCTCGATTGGTACCGAAAACACTGAATGAGCCAGCTCACACTGCATTGATTCTTCGTAAACTGTTTCGCCAAAAATGAAACCCATATCGTTCCATAACCATCGTATTCACACCGTGCGACTTCTGGCTATTCCCTAAACTCAAAAGACCATTCCGGGGACACCGTTTTGAGTCGATTGAAGAGATTTGACGTGAATCGCCGGCCGCTTTGAAGGCCGTCTCTGTCGATGAGTTTTTAGCATGCATTGAGGATTGGAGAAACAGTTGGAATAAGTGAATTGTGTCCAGAGGGGATTACTTTGAAAGCGATGAAATAAATCTGGAAGAATAAATAAAGAGTTTTTGAAAAAAAAAAATAATTGGTCTTACTTTTTTTGGGCAAAGTAGTATATACATATAGATATACATATAGTAGTATATACATATGCATTCCTAAAAATAAAATAAAATAATGATGGGCGTGAAATTTATTTTAACTTTCAATTAATTATTACTTTTTTAAAAGACTTTTCTCCATATTTTGGAACAGCAAAAAATGTTATGAATATTTTTATGCTATAACTATGATTAAAGATAATAATAATTAATTTTAATTACTATTGCGTCTCATGCTTACAAATGCTGTCTCATGTTACTATTTATTTGCTATCCTTTCTTTGAATAAAAATTCATAATCTAACAGCAATTATTTGTCGACATTACGATAAGTTTAATTGTAAAACCATCCAATTATGCTCGTGCATATGTCAGACACAGATCCTATTTATATAAATATAAATAAAATATAAAATGTTGTAAATGACAGATCTTAAATCGAAAAATGGTGAAAAAATAAATAAAACTCTTGTCGTTAAGAAAAATATAATTACTTGCGAAATAAAGTATCGATGGTAGAAAAATTCTTTCATGAACAAGATAAAAAAAAAAAGTTTCGGTCTGAAGTTTAGGATAATATTTCGGCTACTAAGTAATTATATTTTACTTCTTAATGAACCTTGGAATGGCAACAGTTTTGTATAGAAATCGTTTGCTTTCATTTTCTGAAGTACTTGCAGTGTTTGGATCGATA
Source organism: Caerostris extrusa (assembly GCA_021605095.1). Lineage (NCBI taxonomy): Eukaryota > Metazoa > Arthropoda > Arachnida > Araneae > Araneidae > Caerostris > Caerostris extrusa. Next base: position 7,311 of record BPLR01010978.1, read on the forward strand.
TTTCAGAGGAAACGCTAATTATAGGATTTTTGAAAGATGAACTAATTTTGTGCTCTGGAGTTTTCGACAAAACTTGATTGAAATTTCCGTTTAATTTTTTTTAAAAACACAATTGTCGAACTGAAGTTCAAGATTCGTCGTTTTCAAAATGGATGATACAGAGACATGGAATCACAAATCATTAACGTGCATTTTGAAGATGATTCAGAAACTGAAACTGGATTGAAATGTACGGAAACGTGCTCAAAAGCTGAAAATATTTTGCATTCAAAAACCAACTCAGTTGAAAAGATGGAGCCACTTAAAAACACCACTACAGAAGACGAAATGAATGTCAAATTAAGTAAGAAAGATTCATATATTATTTTGAATTTAATAGAAGGTGACCCAAACTCATCTAAAAAAAGCTTATAATGCAAGCTACTGGATTAAAGAAAGATTCAAATGGATTTACATGCATACCTTTACAATTTAAAAGGATTAAAGATGGTGAAGTAATTTCATTCTCACCAATAAGGTCATCACTAGGATCTTTACAATGTACCTCTCCAGTTCTTCAATTAATGTTAAACGCTAGCGAGAAGAATCTATTTCTGAAAGTTACAGAAGGTTTATTGGTCAATGAAGATGAACTTACGACTAATTCTGTGTTTCAAGTAATGGATACAAAGACTAATAATAGTGAGGACATTTTTAAAATCAATGTATCTTTATGTGGTTTATCAAATATTACATTACTGAATAAAAAATCTACTTCTAAAATTATTGTCGATGAAATAAAACCCTCAGATGTCGTTGTATCAGAACCACCATTAAAAAAAAATACCAGATGAAAAGTGTTCTGTAAATAAAAGCTGTTCAGCCACTGAAAATCAACATAAAAATGCTGTCTTTAATGGTGATAAAGAATTCAATGCTGACAATCTAATAATAGTTCGTATTTATAGAAAAATAATGAAAGCTATTGAAATTTGTTCGGTCATACCATTTGCAACTTTTATAGAAACATATTCTGATTTAATGCAATTCATAGTGATGCTTGTAGCTTACACGATTTATATGAAGTTTTTGGATGTGAAAAGGTATCTTTTATCCAGAAACGATAATACAAATAATCGAAAGTCTATAAAGACAACTGCAATTGATATAAAGCAAGAGATGCCAGCAAAAGTTCAAGCTTTTTCCAATGCAACAGCGTAAAGAAATGTGAATCATCTGCTTCCTTGATTGCTTTTTCCAGTGACAGTAATTCAAGTAGTAAGAGCAAGAAATGTGAATCATTTGCTTCCTTGATTGCTTTTTCAGTGACAGTAATTCAAGTCGTAAGAGCAAAAAATGTGAATCATCTGCTTCCTTGATTGCTTTTTCCAGTGACAGTAATTCAAGTTGTAAGAGCAAAAAACGTGAATCATGTGAATCATCTACTTCTTTGATTGTTTTTCCAGTGATAGTAATTCAACTTCAGAGAAAGATTTTTCTATAATGCCTTCTAAAAGCCTTAATTTTAAAAACAATGTAGATGTACTTGAAGGAAATATTAATGTTTATACATTTGATCTGAAATCTTCAGATATTATAACAACTTCCGAATCATTTAATCTTCAGCCATTTTTCGTATATAATATGCCAGAATTAAATGAATGTAATAGAAACTCTACTGCTGATAGAAAAGATATTGTATATGCAGTGAAGGAACATTTACAAAGCATTGATGTTGTAGATAAAGCGTTAAAAGGGTCTGTCGAATTAAATGAATATCTTAAAGAAAGAACAAATATAAGCAGAAATTCACCAATTGATGAATGTCATGACAGTTCCAGTTTTGGTACTTTTCTCGAATTCACAAGTAATGATAAAATGAGAGAAGAAAGAAATTACAGCAAGAGCCTTTTTGAAAATGTAATGTTAAGTAATAATGGAAACAATATCTTTAGTTTTCAAAGTGAAAATCTCAACAAAGCCTTAATCTGTTTCAGCAATGAATCTCTTTCTGTTTTATTAAGAAACGAAGAATTAAATCTAAAAAACAGCGTTGTAGAGAATGAAAAAACCAAAGGGACTTTAATTCGATTGAAAACACGGCTTCAGATGGAAAAAACGAAGAAAAAGAACGCTTACTTGATGAAATATTTGCTCCCTTGCAGTCTTGCGATGAATTCGTGGGATTAAATTCTAAGGATGAAAATTGCTTCTTGAAGATTTTACATCGTGTAAAGATTCAGAAATTATCAACTTAGATGAAAGAAAAGAGAAAACCAGTTATTTTACTGATTCTTTAACATGTTACGAGTTTCAAAAATGTGATCCAAGTTTTGATAATAATCACAATGATTATTCTATCCTAAATGTTAGTGATGGAATTGGAAGTGGCTTAAATGAAAAGAGAAAAGTCCAAAGTCAAGATTATTACATTTTGTGAACGATTCAAAAAGCATACATTCAAATGTCAACAAACCTGATTTAATAAAAGATGTTGTTTTACGTGATAATGTCTTAGAAGATTGCAACTATAATACTGGAAATACATTTCTTTTGGAACCTGCCAGCAAAGTTGTTGTCGAAGAAAGTCAAGAAACAAATTTGTTCGGAGCAGATTGTAAGTTTCTTTCAGAGTCAGGAAGTATAAAAGATGATGGAAACACAGATTCTAGCACCTTTATATGTAATGAACTTCAAAATATTGGCATGGCAGATTTAGTTTACGAAAATCCAAATAGTATTATTCGTTCCAACAATGATTTAAAGTTTGGAGATTTTAATGGAAACGAATCACTACTAAAATCTCCAGAGGTGCATGAGAGTGAAAAAGAAATATTTGCAAATAAGACACATTATTTAAACGAAAATTTCACAATTGAAGAGACTTATTTGGATTTATCTCTTCAATTTGCAAAAACTAGAATTGGAAGATTTCAAAAGTGACGAACAAGTTGCAAACTTTCCTATTGAAAGAGATCTGTTATTGAATTTTGAAGAAGATAACTCAAATGGAGGAAAAGTATTGCCAAATAATACAGGTTATGTGCATCCAGCTGAATGGGCCATTAATGACATTTGTAAGGATTCTTCCACTTTGACAATGAAGAATTAATTAATGATACTTATGGCAAAAGTGGATCAAAAGTAAATGAACAAGAGCCAGAAATTAATAAAAACTTGCATATGATCTAATTCATCTAAATGAGCATTGTTTAAGTCAAAATGTTTTTGAGAATATAGAGAACAATAAAAATGAAAAGTATTTCAAAGATCCATGCTCTTCTTTTTCATCAACTCTTTTCGATAATCAAAATAATGACTTTAAGATATCAGATGGCAAAAATTCAATAGATAGTTTACAGAATAGTGAAATTTACGAGATTATGGAATGCATTTTAAAACAAGCAAGTGAAAATGTTAAAAGAAAATTGCAACGAAAAATGTTTTAAAGATTCATGCTCCCTCACCCTCATCAATACTTTTCAATGATCAAAATGATGGTTTTTAAGATATCAGGTGGCAAAGATTTAATTGATGCTTTTGGCGATCATCATAATTTGGAGGATAATTTGCAAAAACAATGAAATTTGCAAAATTTTGGAAAATATTTTAATAAAAGTGTGCAAAAATGAAAGACACATGGGAAAGAATGAAAATCAAAAAAGGAAGTATATCTTTTAGTGGAAACTGCCTACTTGAAAGTTTATCTTTAGGTACTTGTGAAAAAATTCAGAAATGCCTACAAGGAAAGTGAAAATTATTTTGAATGTAATGTGAAAAAACAAGATTTTTATAACACGGAAAATAAAATAAAGGAAATTTTAAGTGAAAATGATAATAATGAAAAGACAAATTCTTCAGAATGTATATTAACAAAATCCATGACTTTAGATCAAAATGATGAAACTGAAAATGAAAGCGACATCAACATTCGTTGCTATTCATTATCATCGTCAGGCTTTGATTATGATCACAGTGAAAATTCAGGAATTCTTCCAGAAATCGTCTTTTGTAATGAAAAAGAAGAAACTGAACCTTTGGACAAATATTCAGTTGAATGTCCACTTCTTAGTGAGAGTGAAAATGTAAATGAGAACTGTATAAATAATTATTCTTGTAGTGGAACCTTTGCAGATTCTGATTGGTATTTTGATGAAGCAACAGGTGTTTTTCATGAAGTTGACAGCAGTGATATGAGTGAAAAATATTGTTTGGGTAACCATTTGACTAAGTGTGCGCCTTATCAGATAACAGGGGAATTTGAAAGCATAAACGATGGCTTTTCAAAGACATACACATGTAATGAATCATTTGCTGATTTTGACAAACACCAAGAAGAAATATCTGCAGCTTCTGGTGAAATTGTGGCTGGTTGTAAATCTAAAAACTGTGATTCTTTGGGACGTTGCGCTACGAAATGCACGATTAAAGACATCAAAAATGTGAAAGAAGATTGCAAAAAAAAAATTGCAAATACAATGATTCATTTATAGACTTTAATGATCATGAAATAGATGAAAGTAAGTACAGTAGAGCGAGCACATCCTTAGAAGTTAATTGCTCTCTCAACTCTGTTGAATCTGTTTCAAGTGACGACAACGAAAACAGTATGGACATCCTAGAAATTGAAAAATTGGAGGAACATTTTTGAAATACATGCATCAAGAAAGACCACATCCACGCCATGTTACAAGGCATTGAAATCTGTAGATTGCGAAGAAGATTCTTGTGGATATACGAAAATTCCAAATTTCCATGACAGCGAAGAACTGTTAAACACTGATGACACTGAATTCGAAAATTCTACTGAAGAAGAGTTGTATAGATTGGCCTTTAATATTCCTCAGTTTAAAAATTCTGCAGAGAAGCAATCAATGTCTTTTCCAAATATTCACTTCCAAGAGGAAGATTCCCTGCCTTCAGAACCTTTTGAATTGAATACTTCCTCCGATGCATTCGATTCTAGCCTTAAACAATCAGATGAAATAGAAGATGAAGCAGTTTTAAAGAGGAAAAGACATGGATACATAAAGCACCATCTTTCGTCAGTTTGGAAGAAGTTTAATCGGCAACATTCCATTGCAAGGAAGATTGAAAAGAAACAACAGTATAAAAAACAGCAAAATGACTCGTAAATTCAGAATTTTTCAAGGGTTTAGAATTATGGATTGCATCAAAATATCATTTTTTATTTGATTATGATGTATTTTATATCACACGAGAGTATATCAAGGGAAACAACAAAATAACTACAAACTTTTAATTGAAGGAAGAAAAAACCTGAATACTAACATCATCTACGTTTTTTATCTTGGTAAAAGTCTTCATTATTTTGTGTTTGCAAAAGTAATTTATTTTTAAAAAGTGCAATATTGTATTAATCTAATCCTCGTCCTGTATTAAGGAAAAGTATTAATGTACTGGACTAACTTTCTTGATGTATTAAGAAAACTCTTGTCTTCTGTTAAGAAAGTGTAATAAAGTATTCATCTAAATCCTATCATGTATTAAAAAGTACAATGCTGTTTAAAATGTTATTTATTGGTTTCATTTGAAGCTGTATAAATACAGCTGTAGTTGTAGCTATTTTGTATTATGCAAGAATATTTCCTACAAAATACACTCATGTCCATAAATTAAGGATAATGAAGTTCAGGCAAAGAAAGAGACAGAAGCAAAACAAATTTGACTTATTTGTGAAGTCTATTTATTAAACAAAAGGTAAAGAGCAAAACAGATGCTATATGTTTGACATAATTAAAATTGCGATTTTTACACACTGGAGCAAATTTAAAAAAAAAGAACCTATTTACAAAAAACAGTATAACATGGTTAGTATGATGGTTAATATGGAGTATGTCTCCCGGGCGATTCAATACAGGCCTTACAACGCCTAGGCATGCTGAGTATCAAATTATCAATCTGATCTTGGGGAATATTACACCACTCATCAAGCAATGCCCTCCGAAGTTCCGGTTGACAGGTGGGAGGGGGTTGACGGGCTGCAATTCGTCGGCCAAGCATATCCCACACATGCTCTATTGGATTCAAGTCCGGTGAGTATGCTGGCCAATCCTTACGGGTGATATCCTCCAATTGAAGGCATTCGTCTACAATGTTTGCACGGTGAGGACGGGCGTTGTCATCTATAAACAGAAATTCAGCACCCATGGCGCCCCGAAACAAACGTACATGCTGTTCCAGAATGACATTCCGATAGATGTGGCCTGTCATCGTTACACTCTGAACATGCAGGTCCACCCTGCACCACCGTAACGGTGTCGTTCAATGGTGTTCTCTTGGTGGTAATCCATTCCTTATATACCCCTCTCTTACACTCTCGTCATTGTGACGTACTATCCGCGCCATCTGGTGGTTTCCTGTAATTTACATATTCTTCTTCAAGATGTGTGTGATAATTCTACAGGTGAAATTTTTATTTTAGAGTTCAATTTCTGTGTGATTCTGAATTATCCTTAATTTATGGACATGAGTGTAGTTGTAGTACCTTAAATTGTTATTAAGTACAAGGTTGAACGAAAGAATATTTTTATTTTAACAACTTAAATGCATCTTAAAATTAATATTAGAAGGCATAAATGAAATTGCTCAACTAACTGTATTATATAGATGTAAAATCTTTTGGCTCTTAGTTATTATCACTTGTTTGCCTGTGGTATAGAGATGGCATATGAGAAAAATGTTCAGGCTAAAGATGTTTTGTGAATATGTATATCAACTGGCTTTGTTTGAGAACATTTAAATACCTATTGAAATAATTTTTATCATTTTGTTATTGTTTGAAATTCTTCGTTGGTAAAATGTGCGATTTTACAGAGAAAAAAAAAAAATTGTCTCCATTGGCTGTACGTTAATTTATTTGTTTTTAATTTAATATAGTTAAAATGTAATTTAGCCCACATCAACTTTACGCAGAGATAATGTGCACTAAGTTAACAATTTAAATTTTTGCATGCACGTAAATCAAGAATTCGTTAAAACTAAAAAATCGAGAATCCGTTTAAAAACTAAATACTCGAATTTTTGGCCATTTTCAATATGCGCCAAGGGACAATATGCGCCAAGGGATTTTCAATATGTGCAACTGCATATTTTTTATCAAAGTTGTTTGCAATTTAAAGATATGTTTTGCATATAGTTTCTTTATATCTACATAAATTTGATTTTATAGGGGTTTGCAGTTTTTTCATTATTATTGTTATGTTAATAGGAATATATACTTGAAAATTCGACTGTGTTGTAATTTATCGGATTTATCGAGATGGAATTTGAGTTATTCGTATGATAAAAATTTTGTTTTCATCCAGTACTTATGCGATGCATCCAAGTATACTTAAAGCAGTACCCAATATAATCACGAACTATAAATCTATAAAATATAAATTTGTATACTGGCGAATCGGTTTTGTAAATTAATTGATGAGGACAGAATATGATGAAGATTAAAAAGAATAAAATTTTTGATAAAAATATTTGCTTTAGATCGAGTGCTGTCTTTTAAAATGAAATTTCTTCGAAATTTTCTTATAATTTACCTAATTTTAAAATATGAATTTCCATATTTTTTTTATGATACTATAACAACATGAAACACTTCTATAAAAATGGTAAATTTGGGGTACAATAAAATTATAATTACATTAAAAAGCAAAGATTATAAGCATTCATCTATAATAACAATGATAGTAAGCTGTTGTAAATTTGATTTGAATAATAACAATAATAATAATATTTTAAAATTTGAATGATTACACAATTTTTAAATAAAGAAAACTAAAGTATTCACTTGAAACAAACTATTTAAATATATATATCATTAAAATGATAAGAGACTGTCTAAAGTAAAAAGCACCTTTTTTTTATTTTAGTTTATATCTGAATTATATACATAATATATATCTATATATATATATAGTATACATTATTAATATATTAGTGCTATGTATGTATACAATCATCAAATGATTTATTGTATGTCTACGTTTTGGAAAAACTGTCGATTATTTTCAATTTCCTCACTTGCTTAGAAAGGCATATGCTTTGTAAAATAAATTTATATGTCTACGTTTTGGAAAAAAATATCGTTAATTTTCAATTTCCTCACTTGCTTAGAAAGGCATATACTCAATAAAATAAATTTAAGCAATACGTAGTAAATACATATTTATATTAAACTGAATAAAATGAAGTAAATTCCAATGGCAGTAATTTCATTTCCTAAAATATTAATCAGTGACGGTAAAATCTGGCGATAATTTGGCGTAAAAAATAATTTGGCCCAAATAATTTAATCATCAAATGATTCATTATATGTCTACGTCTAGGAAAAACTGTCGATTATTTAATAAGGCATACACTTAGTAAAATAAGCTTAAAAAACACTTAATAAATGAATAATACACATATGTTTACATTAAACTTAATAAAATAAAGTAAATTCTAATGCTAGTAGTTACATTTATTAATAAAGAGCTGTAAAATTTGGCGATATATACCTAATATTTAGGGCAAATCTAAGCCACTGAAAAATCTATTCATGACCATATAACAGCCACGTGCAACACATATATTTCACAAAAATATATTGCACTTGATAAAAAATATATTGCACTTTGATAAAAAAAAAAAGTAAAATTAAATGTGAGTTGCTTCATTTTTTAAAATATTAATTAATTGCGGCAAAATTTGGTGAAATAAATCTAATATTTGACGTAAATATAATTCTAACTCATTGAAAAATTGACCATTTAACTGAATAAAAGTTCAAGCACGATAATATATCTCGTGCAACATATTATCGTGATTTTTTTTTTAATAGCTATCGCCTTCCTGCAATAGTTCTTTCGCCTTCAAGATTTTTTTTTATTTAGTTGCTTTTAATAGGCAGTTTCCTGTCAAAAGGAATTTTCTCTTCATAATATTTCCTCTGAAATAAGTTTGCAAAAGTAGAAAATAAATACAGCAATAAAAGATATAAAATATAAACAGTGACCGGCCAAGTGATTGCAATTATTAAAATTCGTACTTATCCATGAAACTTATGTTAGAAAGATGACATTTAAAATACACAAAAATACTTCCTAGGTATTTGTTAAACAAACACTGAATATATCTTAATTAACACTCTCTCTATATATTAATATTATTTTTCATAAATTGAATCAATAGTTAAAAGAAATAAACAATATGTCTTGAAACTGTGATTATATTAGAATCTTATGTTCATGAACCTATCATTGCGAATCTGGTTTTCATAGATAAAAAGCAATGCTGTTATTTTACTTGAATTTGTTATCATTGATAAAAAATTATTATTGACTTGCTTGAATTGAAATAATGATAAACATCTATACAATGTATTAAATGTTAATTCTTGTTAAATAATTTAACAAGAATCATAAGCAATCTAAGTATTGTTTACATTTTATCTGGTAATGATATGGTAAATTAAAATTTAGTTCAAATAAATAAATAAGAACGGACTATTTTAAGACATTTTACAGATTTTTTCTTTCAATGATGTACAATGGACAAGGTAATTTAGTATTGAATACGATGATCTGCTAATTGCTTTCTATATATTTTTTTCTTTCTTTTGAAATGTTAAATCCAGAAAATCATCAATAATGACTATAAGCGAAGTTTTACTATTTTATAAAATTATTTATTCTGTTATAAAATTTAATTTTTATCATGTTTAATTTTTAATTTAAATATATGAGTTTACATGCATCCCAAGTATTAGAAAAAAATATAGAATTACGATAACTGGAAAACGTAGTTCTTAAAAATGAATATAGATGGCAGCACATAGACTTAATTCAGTTTATTTCCAATGCCTATTGTCTCATAAAAGAGCAATTACCTTAGCAGACAGAAACTGAAGATATTAATTAGAATTCCTTTCAGAAAATTAGAAACACGATAAAAAAAAAGAAAAAAGGCATCGTGTTGTCGTTTCTCGCTGTCTGATTAACGGCCACTCCTGGCGTTCCACTGCTCATTTCTCAAAAATCCCTGTGATTTGGACTGGTTTTTAAATCCATTTTGTAGGAAATTTATTGTTCTCTTTGCGTAGGCGCCTGAGGGGAAACTTTTGTTTCAAGAACCCACCCACAATTCCTTTAATTAACTGAAAGCTTTTGTTGTATTTAAAGAACAAGCAGGTATTTGAGCCGTTCTCAACAGAGAGAGTAGGTTGATATAAAAAATCTGCAACTAAGAGCTGCTTATGTTTGCTATCGAATTTTTCAATTTTGAGCGAAGAACACTTGTAGTATTTAGGGGTACCAGAGGCATTTTTGCTGTTTAAAAATCTCGAATTCCAATCTGTGGAAATGGGGAAGTAAAATAATGATCTTATCTTTTGGAGAAGTTTTCTCTTTTCCTCGATGAAGTATCGGTTCTCGAAATAGAAAAGTGTTACAAACATGCTGCATCGAGAATATTAAAGAACTCTTTAAAAGTTTCGAGTTTCCATGGTTTTAAAAGCTTTATTTTAGTTTAAATGATATGTTCCAATGCGATTTTTATTTTTAAGAATTGATCGCATTGCTTTTGAAAAATATCCAAAAGCAAAAGCACACATTTCGAAAGTTAATATTTAAATGCATCCAATTTTAAGCTGACCATTCTATTTATTTGAAGTTTTGATTCCCGTAAAAATCTTATTTATTTATTTTTTTAATTTATGAAATTGAAAATTATTATTTACAATGACTTTTCTTAAAAGAACTACTGAACTCTCAATTTGTTTATTTTCATTGCATATGCAAGCATGTGCAGTTTATGTGTTTGAATAAAACCTGTAGTTAATCTAAGAAGATGTGGTGATTTTCAGTTCAAAAATTTATACAATATTTTTGCTGCTTTATTTATTTATTAAGATTTATGAATGGTAAACTGATTCATATGATGAATGGATTAAATAAAAACGAATATCAATACCGCTGTTGTTGTTTCTTATTAAACTTGGTAGACAACAACATCTATATCAAGTCCAAGAATGTCAATGTCATGAATGTTTGTAGTAGTTTGGAATCAACTTTAAACCGTAGGTCCCGGTCTAATATGATCGTAGAACGTAGGGCTTAAAGTTGACAACTCTAACCGTAAAAATATAACATCTTCTGTCTCGAAATCGGTCAGTAGGCAGACGGCCTTAACCTACCATGGGGCTGCTGCTACACTGATGATGATGAAGAATCAATGTGGTATCTTGGAAGGGTCCACAATTCCTTTTTAATTAACTGAAAGCTTTGTTGTATTTAAAGAACAAGCAGGTATTTGAGCCGTTCTCAACAGAGAAGAGGTAGATATAAAAAACTCTGCAACTAAGAGCTGCTTATGTTTGCTATCGAATTTTTCAATTTTGAGCGAAGAACACTTGTATTTAGGTACCAGAGGCATTTTTGCTGTTTAAAAATCTCAAATTCCAATCTGTAGAAAATGGGTGGGGAAAGTAAAATAATGATCTTATCTATTGGTGAAGTTTTTTTTTCGTCGCATTTTGCTGTTTAAAAATCTTGAATTCCTATCAGTGGAAATGGGCGGGGGAAAGTAAATAATGATCTTATCTTTTGGTGAAGTTTTCTATTTTCATCGATAAAGTATCGGTTCTCGGAATATAGTAAGTGTTACAAACATGCTGCGTCGAGAATAATAAAGAACTCTTAAAAGTTTCCAGTTCTCCCAGTTTTAAAAGCTTTATTTTATTTAAATGATATGTTCCAATGCAAATTTTTATTTTTAAATTACTCATACTGATTTTGGAAAATATCCAAAAGCAAAAGGAATATTTCGAAAGTTAATATTTAAATGCATCCAATTTTAAGCTGACTTTTCTGTTTATTTGAGGTTTAATTTATTTTATGAAAGCTAAAGTATATATTTTTTTTAATTTATGAAATTGAAAATAATATTTACTTTTCTAAAAAAAAAAACACTAACTCACAATTCGTTTAATTTTTTCATTTTCATTGCTTATGCAAGCATGTGCAGTTTATGTGTTTGAATAAAACCTGTAGTCAACTTTAGAAGATGTGGTGATTTTTCGATTCAAAATTTTATACAATTTTCTGTTGCTTTATTTATTATTAAAATTTATGAAAACTAGTAAACTGATTCATATGATAAATGAATTAAATAAAAACGAATATCAATACTCTTGTTATTGTTTCTTATCCCATTTGGTAGACAGCAACATTTAGACCATAAGAATCCATGTGGTCTCATGGAAGGAAGGAAGGAAGGAAAGGGGTGGGGCAGCTTCTGTTGTAAGGGAGCACCCGTAGGTAGAAATCTGACTTGGCTTTGTGACGCTAAATTTTTTTTTGCGATGTAGATTTGTCAGTACTACGCCCAACAATCATATTAGATCGAGACATATGGCTTAAAATGGATTCGAACCACTACAAATATCCATTGCACCGCCGAGACTCGAATCCTGTGGCACCAAGCGCCAAAACGCTAGTTACTCGAGAGTAAGATAAAAAAGTAAAATGATCTGTTGCCCAGAATTTATGAATTCATTTGTGGCGAATTTCAAAACAAACATTAATTATAAAAAAATGAAATTTATGAAAAATTATAAGAGAGATAGGAATCCTGCAGGAATTTAAGCAAAATTCTATGAGGCATTTTAACGTTACAATGAGGGATATAGAAATCACCTTTCTTGGATTCCTGTGCTTTCGTGTCCATTAAGGCTGTTGATAAATTTAGATGAAATATATTTAATAAAATCTTTGAGTGGTTGAAGGTTTAAAGCATTGAGAAGTTCAACATTTCCCATGAAATATTTTGGAATTGCAATCTGTCAAATTGAAATATTTTTGAATTCAATAAAAGTTTTAAATTTAGAATTTTCAGCGATGGCGACAAAGCAAGCATATGCAATAATGGATCAAAGAATAATAGTAATTTACTTTTTCTCATCATCGAAAAATGGCGATTCAAAAGAGGATAAATTTTACAGAGGCAACCACGATATTTTTGCTTAATGTGGGTGAAATAAGAATGATATATTCCCATATGAGGTGTTGGCTAAATAGACTCCAAGTTACTTAGTTTTAGCATCACAAGAATAATTTTATTTTTGAAAATTATAATTGGCTTGTCGATTAGAGATAAGTATTGCCTCAGTTTTTCGATAATTATTAAATTTCGATTTATTACTTATATAACCAGGTGTCAAGTATATCCTTGTGAATTCGTTTAAATATTTTAGTTAGTACTCTGATGGAAGAAGTTTCAGGTACTATCATTTATGTACAAGTACAGGAAGTACTATCATTTTTATCGAAAACGCCGCTTTTATAATACCTCTTATATTTTAGGTCTATTTTATTTCATGTATCAAGTACGTTATAATAATTTACACTGTAGTGCGTAGGCTGGGCAACCAGATTGTAGTTGGGTAGGGCTGGGATAAGATACTTGAGGCACAGGTTAGAGAACTCACAGCCTTATTTACACACGCACAAATACCACACACATACAATTAGAGACATACAATATTTAATTCAATTAAAGACAGATAATTATAGATTCGTGGAAGGGCTTCACTTCTAACCCGAAAAACTGATACTCAGAAAAACCCAATAATAAAAACCCAAAAACCCAACATCTCCGGGTGAGAATCTGTAGGCCAAATGACCAATTTTCCTGAACTCCACAGGGGGACGTTCTTGTTAGTGCGTAGGAGTGAGCATGGTCATAACTCCAAGTTATTTAGTTTTGGCATCCAAAAGAATGATTTTATTTTTGAAGATTAATAACCACAAAATCAACAAGCCAATTATAAAGAAAAGGATTACCTCAGTTTTTTCGATAATTATTAAATTTCCCACTTACTTATTTAACCAGTCGTCAAGTATATCCTAGGGAATTTAATCTCTTTCTTAGTACTATGATGAAAGGAATGGTACTTTCTATTAAATTATGTTTTAATGATAATTTATCACTGTTCTATCATTTTTTTTATCGAAAAGTCGCTTTTTTATAATACTTTAAGTATTGATTGTGTTGAAAAAGTGATGAAATTAAATGCACGGGGCTGTAATATTACCGTAAAATACGGTATAAAAGTAACTTCAGTATAATGTCTGTATTTTTAAGAAAGTATAAGAAGGCTTAATATTTTTATTTTTGAATTTTAAAATGGTAAGCAAATTAGAAAGTTTCCCTACATAATTGGAATTATTTAGTTTTATTGAAAAAAAACCAATTAATTATATGAAAGAAAAGTTAGAGTTAGAAAAAAAGGAAGAGTAAAAATGTAATTCCTCGCTAAAAGTGAAGCTGCATATTACCCTTAATGGACTGTAGGCTTTCCTACACAAAGGGGAATCAGTAACCACAGAAAATTTGGATTTAAAAAGTCCAAGAGGAAGGTGTTCATTTTTACTATACAATTTTTATCTCCATCTGTCTAAATAATTGAACGTTGGATAATTATCAAATTACATTTAAATAAATCAGTATGATATTTGCCACAAAAGCTTTGGTTTTTGAAAATTAAAATATATAACTGATAAGGAATTTCTGATCTCTAGCTATGCGCCACGTAAATTAAGAATGGATTAACACTGGGAATACAGCTATATCAGAGACAGTTTTTAAGAAATGAAAAATACAAAAAATAAAGGTACATAAAAAACCCGCCCACAAGCAAAAAACAAGCATATACAAAATACAATGCCCACATACAAAACAAGCTCAAGCATACAAAAACACATGCACATGCATTAACATGCACATGCACATATATTGATTGTGTTGAAAATGTTGTGAATGGGGAAAGTAGTGAATGAAATGCATTCTTGCTTGTGCGTAGGAGGAAGCATGGTTACAATACCACTATAAATAAATGCATATGTATGAATATATATATATATATATATATTATATATTAACAGTTGGGCTGACATGTTCGTAGGCTGACACATAGATGGCGCTACTAGTATTAAATCCATATGATTTTTAGTTAGCCCTAACCTCCAAAAAGGCACGCGTATAAATTTGAGAGCTGTATGTGAGTTATAGCATTTTTAGTGAAGCAAATTTTGTTAGTTTGAAAAAATGGATAAAAAGGAATTTGGTGTGTTTAATAAAGCATTGCTTTTTTTGGCGAAAAAAATGCTATTGAAGCGAAGGCTTGGCTTGATAAACATTATTCGGACTTTGCACCAGGAAAATCAACCATAGAGAAGTGGTTTGCTCAATTTAAACGAGGCGAAATGAGCACCAAGGACGATGCACGCAGTGGACGCCCCAAAGAGGCTGTTACCGACGAAAAATCAAAAAAGTCCACAAAATAATTTCTGATGACCGTAAAAGTGAAGTTTATCGAGATAGCTGAGACCCTAAAGATATCAAAGGAACTTGTTGGACATATCGTGAACGAATATTTGGTTATGCGAAAGCTCTGTTCAAAGTGGGTGCCGTGCAGAACTCACAATCGACCCAAAACAACAACGAATTGATGATTCTAAGCAGTGTTTGGAGCTGTTCAATCGTAATAAACCCGAATTTTGTGTCGATATGTGACAATGGATGAAACATGGCTCCATCATTTCATACCGGAGTCAATCGACAGTCAGCCGAGTGGACTGCACGTGATGAACACTAAAAATGCTATAACTCACATACTAATAGTGCAACAGCTGTCAAATTTATACACTTGTCTTTTGAAGGTTAGGGCTAACTAAAAATCATATGGATTTAATACTAGTAGCACTATCTATGTGTCGACCTACGAACTTTTCAGTCCACCTATTATATTATATATATTTCCAAAAATTAATTTTTAAAATTGAAAGGCTGATAAAATTATCGAATATTGGCGCTATATGAAGCAGCATAAAAATTAATACTATTATTTATTCTTTTTAATTTTAATAGTTACATCTAATTGAATTGTAATTAAATTATAATTAATTTGATATAACATTATTTTTTTATTTAAGTTTCATTTCCAGATTTATCATTTTACAACTAAAGAATTGAATACGTTATTCTAACTCTTAAAGTTTGCTAAAATACCCCACAAGTTGATGTTACGCATAATACTCCTAACAATGTTACGCATTTTTTTAATGATTAAATTATGATTTTTAATAAGATTATTTATAAAGGAATTATTGCAATAAAAAGTCACTTTTTTAATGAATAATGGAAAAAAATTTAAAATAAATTATAAGACAGGGTCTGCTTGTTAAAATCATTAAATGCTTTTAATGTTTTTGATGAATAGATACACAAAGGATTTTAATTTTTCACGCATTGAAAAAAATATTCATTTACATTAAAAACTGAAAATGAACGTGATACTAAACAAATAAAAGACGCAAATTCAAATAAAAACTTTTTTTTTAAAATTATTCAACATTTAACGAAATATACGTTTAACGTTTTAGTAGGTACACTTATTCACATGTATTGCTAACAGTAAAATCTTAAATAAACGTTGCTTTTACAATTAAAAAAAAAAAGAATTTTATAAAGAAAGAAGGGACTCATTGGTTCATGAATTCAAAGCAGATGTTTGTATCCTTTTTTCTTGTATCTTTTTGCTTAGAATAGAAAGAAAATCCATTATACCGTAAGTTGCATTTACATATAGGCAGGTAACTTCTTTAAATAGATTTCAAAATTACCAGGTCTTATAAAGAACTCTTTTTTAAAAAATATTCTTTGTTTCAGCATGCAGTCGAATGATTTTGTGCTACCATCAGTGGTACTTTTAGTTCCATTTACACGGCTCAGCTGGTTGCAGCGTGGGTGAAAAATAAAGTTCATTTCTTATCGCTTCGGAGATTTTAATTAACACCGAAACTCTGTCATAGCACATTGTACCTCACAGAGCCCCCTGGTGGTAGAGACCTTCACTGCAGTACAACAAGCACGTGAAATGAGTTCTCTTCTTGCGTTATCTTCATTATTATCTCTTTTTTTTCCCCCTTCTGTTCTGTGCTTGTGTTTTCATGCCTAGGTTTTTAAATAGATATTTTTCTCACATAATCGTGCATAAAGAACATTTCAGAGGTGATATCAGCCACATTATTTTGCAATGTTAGAAGCACAGATAAGCTTTTATTCTCTGTTTTGCGGAAATGAAGTTGTGAAATAGCTTCACTTGCTACACGCAATTTGGAATGGTTAAGTAACTATGCAAAAGCGTGGAGAATTCATTTACTTTGAATTCAATTATCATCAAAACATTATAACTTATTTTTTTTTTTTAGAAAATCTGGAGAGAACAAACTTCCCGGATTTCATGAATGGATAAAGATAATCGCATTATGTTAATGAAGAAGTCACTATTTAATCAAAAATATTAAGTTATACTGCAATACAAAAACACATGTTAAGATAAAAATTTGCTTTTTTATTATCTCTTTCAAATGTTTCATATTTACTGCTGTTTTTGATTAGCTTCTGAAAAACCTTTTTGTTTACGGTTAGTCAGATCTTAAATTAATCATACTGTTTATTTGTACACAAAAGTGTTATTTTTTAAATTTGATTATTATCTTTTCCATTTTCTATTAAAATAATATTTCTGAAATTATTTTACTGTTACAGTTTCCCTTATTATTATTGTACAAATTATACTACTGTGTCCAGAAAGTAAGACCACTTTTCAATTTAAATTTCCCGGGAATATTGTATTTCAATTTTTTTTTTTTCTTTTTTAGGTTGTTGGCACTATTCTTGACATCTGTGTTAAAATATTCATTAGTGCTGGAGTTACACTTGGTTTGCGAGATGCTAAAACTGATTCCGCCAATTTTTGAAATGTCTCTTCAATCGACTCAAAACGGTGTCCCCGTAGTTTTTTTTGAGTTTAGGGAATAGCTAGAAGAAGCACGATCAAGTGAATACGGTGGGTGGAACGGATGGTGGTACGGATAAATCAGGTGAATACGGTGGTTATGGAACGATGTGGGTTTCATTTTTGGCGAAAAGGTCACGAAGAATCGATGCAGTGTGAGCTGGTGCATTCAGTGTTTTCGGTACCAATGAGATTTGACGCGTTTGAGGTCCAAAATTGAATTGACCGATCCTTTTGAAATACCTATTTTAATCCTAATAATCCTATTTTAAGTAAATATTACAATTTATATAATTTTAATCATAAAATAGTAAAAGAAATACGTAAAGTTTACAAAATACTTCTAAAAGAAAAATTACAAAAATTATTATATTTTTATTTTTGAATTTTAAAATTGTAAGCAAATTTCACTACATAATTAAAATTAGTTAGTTTTATTGTAAAAAACCAATTAAATATGAAAGAAATTATTATAAAATATCATTACAAAATTATTATTATTATTAAAAATTATTATTGCAAAAAAAGTCAAATTTATTTTAAATTTGCAAAATTAGATTAATGAAAATAATTTCAATGTATTATATTTAAACAAATATTATTTTCCTTAAATCCATAAAATAATTTAAAATGTAACCAAAAAAAAAAAAAAATATTTAAAAAGTTAAAAAAAAAATCTGCAGGAAAAATTTGCAAAGTTTTGTAATGTTTCATACAAAACTTTGAATTACTTAAATGAATGTTTTTTTATTTTACATTTCTTAAATGCATGAAAAATTATGAATTATGAAATGCTTCTAAAATTGCACAATTCCATTCTACTTGTGGAGTATTTTATCAAACGTTATGAGATAGAATAACATATTCAATTCATTAGTTGTAAAGCGATAAATCTGAAATTGAAACTTAAATAAAAATAATGTTAATTCAAATTCATTACAGTTATTTAATTACAACTCAATAAAATACCAGTAAAATTAAAAAAAAAATTTATAATGATATTATTTTTTATGTCGCTTCTTACAAAGCCAAGTATTAATTCAATAATTTTATCTGCATTTCAATTTTAGAATTTTTTTTCAATTTGTACAAATAAACAGTATGATTAATTTAAGATCTGGCTAACCTTATACAAAAGTGTTTTTCATTGTCTTTTGCAAAAAATAAGTTAACCAAAAATAGCAGTAAATATGAAATATTTAAAAGAGATAATAAAAAAAAAAAAAAGAAATTTTTTAACTTAACACGGGTTTTTGTATTACAGTGTAACTTAATATTTTTGATTAAAGTAGTGACTTTTTCATTAACATAAAGCGATTATCTTAATCCATTCATGAAATCCAAGAAGTTTCTTCTGTCTAGCATTTTAAAAAAATAAGTTGTAATGTTTTGATGTAAAGCGATAAATGAGTCGATCATTAACATAATGCGATAAATAATAATAAAAAAAATTATAATAGTAAAATAATTTCATAAATATTATTTTACTATTATAATTTCATTATGATTGGGCAAGTAATATATAGTTACATTTTAATTACAGAAATAATGTTATATTTTATTATAGAGTGTGCAAAAATAGAAAAGTAAAAAGAAAATAACTAATTATCACAAACTATATACATATATATTGCATTCTTTTGTACTGTATAGTACAAATTTTTCTTCAGCTTAGATGACAGCATATTTCAAAATATTAAACTTCATAATTTTTTTTAATCATAAAATAGTAAAAGAAATATATGAAGAAACTATTTATAAGGTTTACAAAATATTTCTAAAGGCAAAAATTACATTAATGAAAATAATTTAAATGCATTCTGTTTAAAACTTATAATATATTTTGGCTTTGAAAAGAATAATATTTAATTTGAAAATTCAAATAAAAACCAAAAAAAAACTTTTTTAATAAAAGTTAGAAATATCTGCAGGAATTTTAATGTGTTTGCATTATTGAAGATTAACTACGTTTATGTAAATAGAAAACAAAGTTTTGCAATGGTTCATAGCAGCTTTGAATTACTGAATGCTATTAAAGTGAAAACTGCTTTCAACTAATTTACCTTCTTTTTGCATTTTCTGAACTTCATCAATCACTTTTAAACTACTATAATACTTTTATATGGGCAATTGGTCAATGGCCATTTAACCACTTTTATATGGCTAATTGGCTAGCTCTCTGGCCTTTGGTATCACAGGCTTCAGGTACGAATATTGGTGGATGTTTGTGAGTGGTTCGGAATCCGCGTTAAACTGCAGTACTGATTGGTATATTTAGCCTAAATTTTGCACAAAATGATCGTAGAGCTACAAATCAAACCAAAAACACTTTTATATAATGCTGAATGTATGTGTTTTATATCAGTGTGTGTGCGTTTTCTTTGTATGCGTGAGCTTATTTTGTTTGTTTTCTGCATGTGTGCATGATTTTTTTTTTTATTTCTCATTTTCTTAAAAACTTACACTTATATGGTTGTATTTGCCCCTTGAATCCATTCTTAATTTATGTAGTGTATAACCAGTGTTCAACTGGAAATTTCTTTTTAATTGCATTTAAAAAAAACCCATAAATTTTGTAGTAAATATCCTATTAATTTATTTTAATACATTTTGAATTATCCAACGTTTAGTTTCTTAGATAGATGGAAATCAAAGTTAAATAGTAAAACAAACACCTTTCCCTTGGACTAACTTTTAAGTCCTTTCCTTGGACTTTTTACTAAGTCTAACTTTTCTTTATATACTTAATTGGTTTTTTTTCAATAAAACTAAATAATTCTAATTATGTAGTGAAATTTGCTAATAATTATTACAATTTTAAAGTCAAAAATAAAATTTTAAGCCTTTTTGTATACTTTCTTAAAAATACAGACATTATACTGAAGTTATCTTTACAACGTATTCCATGATAATATTAGAGTGCCATGCATTTAATTTCACTACTTTTTCAACACAACCATTAAATACTATATTTGAATCACAATATCTCCCTAAAGTCGGTATAAAATCATAATGAAGGGTAGCGATTCTGATAATCAGGGTAATTCTCTCTAATGACCCTCTGGAGTTAACGCATACCAGAACGAAATTTTTGCATAATACGGATTGGTAACCCTTAGTTCATTTAAACACATTCTTTTACCTTTATAAAGAAAGAAGCAACAAAAAAAAGAAGACACCTCGCTGATATCAAAAGCATTTAAGAAAATTTATGATCCAATAATTGGATTTTTCAAAGGAAAAAAAAAAGATCAAATTAAAAAAAAAAATCAGTGTAGCTCGCGTACCTACAAACAAGAATAACACACACAAAATTGCCAACAGACCCTATCTGGAATAATCATACACCCCATTCTAAGATGGCTAAAGGCTAGTTTGCCCACTGAAAAAGCAAAGGTATTATCTAGTAATTTTCTTATAA
Source organism: Caerostris extrusa (assembly GCA_021605095.1). Lineage (NCBI taxonomy): Eukaryota > Metazoa > Arthropoda > Arachnida > Araneae > Araneidae > Caerostris > Caerostris extrusa. The sequence continues at coordinate 28,568 of BPLR01010978.1, forward strand.
CTATCGACAAGGGATCAAAAGTGACTGGCGTGTCTATTCCGTGTAATACATAGAACTTTACAGAGAGAGAGTGGGGGGTGACGAAAATGTTCCATGCATTCACATCCTGTCCCCCCTTCTTTTCGAATGCTTCAGAGCGCCAATGACACAGTGCCATAGCAATTACACAGAAGTTAATCCCAGTCGTGACTCCAGCCACCCTCCTATTTCCCCGGTGCGGTCTCCAGTCTCTGGAATGATGGATATCTGCAAAATGGGACATAATACCTTTCATGGGAAGATTAAAAAAAAGAAAAAAAAATCCTCAGCAAGCAAAAAATAAATAAATAAGGTAGCATCAAAGAATAGGTTTTCTAGTGTCTCACGATTTCTTCGTAGCGGCAACTGAATAATTATATTTAAGATCGAAATCAGACTTTTGTGATCGTGATGGAACGTCTTCTCTCGAGTTGGATTCGTTGCATAATTTTTTTGGCTTTTTCGTGAGTCAGATGTGAGTCCCTGCAATAGCAAGGACCAACAAAGTTTTCAAGTAGTGAATCAAATCTATCAAACGAAAGTGATAACATCCATCATTGCCAGTTCTGCATTAATATGACACGTATGTATGTATTACCCACCTCATAGATGTATATATTACCCACCTATTAGGTCTGTGGAATCTAATTTCTTTATGGTTATATACAAATTTCAAAAGGAGTTTAAATTCAGAAACATTCAATTGTTTGGATAAAACAATTGCTTAGAACGTCTTTTCTCGGTTAGATTCGTTTACATAATTTGTCTTTGTTTTTGTAAGTCCAAGTACTATCGCCAATAGCAGAGTTTTCCAAGTAGTGAATCGCATCTATCAAACGAAAGTGATAACATCCATCATTGTAGGTTCTGCATTGATATGACACGTGTATTCTGTAAATGTATATATTACCCAGCTAAGATAACTGCAGAATATTTCTTTCAGATTATATACAAATTTCTGAAGGAGTTTAAATTCAAAAGCATTCAATTGTTTGGAACGTCTTATCTCTGTTAAATTCATTGCATAATTTTTTTTTGGTTTTTGTGAGTCAAGATATGCAGAAGTGAGTCCCTTCAGGAGCAGACTTTTCAAAAAGTGAATCAGACCTATCAAACAAAAGTGATAACATCTATCATTGTAGGTTCTGCATTAATCTGACACGTGTATTCTGTAAATGTATATATTACCCAGCTAATATGTCTGCAGAATTTAGCTTCTTTACAAATTTCAGAAGGAGTTTAAATTAAAAAATATTCAATTGTTTGGATAAATTAAAAAACATAATAAAAATATTTCAGCAATCATGTTTGGTCGTGACGAAACGTCTTCTTATAATTAGATTTGTTGCATAATTTTTTGGCTTTCGTGTGTCCAGATGTCCAGATGCGAGTCCCTGCAATAGCAGAGTTTTCCAAGTAGAGAATCATATCTATCAAACGAAAGTGATAGCATCCATCATTGTAGGTTCTGCATTAATACGGCATGTGTATTCTGTAGATGTATATATTACTCACCTAATATGCCTACGGAATTTAATTTTTATACGATTATGTACAAATTTCAGAAGGAGTTTAAAATCAGAAACATTCAATTATTTGGATAAAATTAACCTTCTATCGGCTAGATTCGTTGTATAATATTTTTTTGGTTTTTGTGAGCCCAGATGTAGTCTGAAATAGCAGAGTTTTTCAAGTAGTGAATTACATCTATCAAACGAAAGTAATAAAATTCATCATTGCAGATTCTGCATTAATATGACACATGCATTCTGCAAATGTATATATTATTCATCTAAGATGCCTACAGAATTTAACTTCATTACAAATTTCGGAAAGAGTTTAAATACAGGTTTAAATTCAATTGTTTGGATATAATTAAAACCTAATAGAAATATCTTAATAATCATGTTTGATCGTGATGGAACGTCTTCTCTGGTCTAAATTTGTTGCATAATTTTTGAATGAGTTTTTTGGTTTTCGTTTTTCAAGTAGTGAATTACATCTATCAAACGAAAGTGATAACATCCATTGTTGTAGGTTCTGAATTAATATGACACTTGCATTCTGTAAATGTATATAATACCCCCCCTCCCCCAAAAAAATAATTTAATTTCTTTATGGTTATATACAAATTTCAGAATGAGTTTAAAATCTGTAATATTTGTTTGGATAAAATTAAAACCTAGTAAAAATGTTTTAATAATCATGTTTGAAAGTTATATGATTACTTGTAAAATCTCTGACTTTGAGAGAGTAAATATACTGTTGTAATAGAAAAATTTTAAGAAGTGAATAACAGATGTTATGAAAGCGTTTAACAGTGAAGGATACTGAGCTAATTATAAACTTGAGTATCCTGTAAAATGTATTACCGATCTAAAAGATGTTTTCAGATACTTTTTATAATTATAGACAAATTTCGGAAAGATATCTAAGACTGTAACATTAAATTATTAACGCCAAATAAAATCCTTTTTGAAGAATTCTGTTTGAAATTACATAGTTTCGTGAGCTCAGATATATTGTTGAAATAGTACAGATTTTCGAGAAATTATTCATATTTGTTAAATAAAGATGACAGATATATGTCACTACGACTATCGTTCGGTGGTTCAATTTTTCTGGTTAACCGCAGCTTTCTGGTGGTTCGAGAAGTATTGATCAATCCATACAAACATTTATGGAATCTTCATTTATTTACAAGCAATATTTACAAAGAGATACAAGGTTGATGGTAGCAGTTCAAAGACAAAATCTAAACTTTAAGAAAAATTTTCTTTTTAAAATAAAATAACTCGTTTCCACAGCAACAGCTTGTTTCCACGGCAACAGCCCGTTTCCACAACAACCAACAGCCCGTTTCCACGGCAACAGCGCAATTCTTAATCGGTTCCAAACGATTTCTATAAAACTACCACGTGACGCTGCTTGGCGCGAACTAAAGAATAAGAATTCCAACAATATACACATGCCAGATAATTACAATCTTGAAAATGCTATACATTATGAATACAAGGAGATGTTTCTAGGAATCATTTTCGTACTAATTGTAGAAAAATTTCAAAGAGAGCTGCAGACTTGAGCTGCAGAAACTGTCAGATAATTATTTTGTTCAAATAATTATCTGACAATTTTTTATTTTAAAAAAATTATGTCTAAAACCATATGATTACACGCAATTCTGCTGATATTCGTAAGTCCATGTATGTTTTCTCAAAATGTTTCGAGAACTGATTGAATTCCATGAATCGAAAATAACCGCTTGTTATTAAGTCGGTTCAGTTTGTAATGTCAGCCTACTCTGGTCAGAAGTTGTCAACAATTTTAAGGAAAAAGCAATTGGCAGTGGGGGATTTTCAGATATGGAAGAAGGAAAAACCAATGAATTAGTAGAGAATGACCAATAAAAAATGAAGAGTTGAACGTCGACAATCTTTTAAAAAATTAAACTTAAGAATTTAAACAAATTGTTAAAAAAAAAGGACAATGTAGTCTGATTTTGAGATGGCGACAAAATCTTTTGAAAAATGAATTTACAGGCAAATTTTTAAACAAATTGTTCCCAGCAAAAAAAGGACAATGTATTGTCTGATTTTGTTATGGACATGGAATCAAAGGATAAAAGATGACACTTTATGGGTTTAAAAGGATACTTAATGAAAGAACAATTTTTTACGAATTATTTGAGATTTTGAAGTGCAAATTTTAGCAGTTCAGTAAATGTTTATAGTATTCAATATTGTTCCCAGCAAAAATGCATACATTTATTTTAAAAAATAATAATAGTATATACATGCACTTATTTGGCTTATGTGGGTATAAGTTTACAAATGCAGTTTTCAGTTAACATTTGTTTCATTTACTCTTTTAATTAAAACCCTATTTAGATGGGTATTTTTAAATTATAGATACTTAATGAACTATGTACAACACAACGTACTTTTTTCATAGAATTGATATATTCGCTGAATGAGATTTTGGAGCAGTGAGCAGAATCGTCCGTGTTGTTTTATCTAAATGTTTTCAACAATGATCTATAATAAAATAGGTAGAAATTGCCAAAATTAATTGGTGGGAATGGGCTTCAAGAATTGTGTCAGATTAGTTAATTGTCTCAAACAAAAATCCCTAATTTTCAAAAACCAATGTTTGTATCATATACCTAGTATTACGTAGTAATTAAAATCCTTTAAGTTAACATTTAATTTTTTTCCTTTTAATTACAACACTTTTCAGGTTTTTAAAAATGAAAATTCTATATTAATTTGAAATATATTTAAAATATTTTTTTTTCAAAGAAAGTTAACTTTACAGAACACGATTTTGGCCTTTGGGAGATGTATTACGACAATTTGAAAGATTATTATGACATTTTGCAATTTTAAATGATATTTTATCTCTGAAATAAACTTATTAGAATAAAATATATAGAAATATGGTCAAGCTTAGTTACATAAGTTAAATATGATTTTCTTGGATGTTGACTTTAAACGAATGTAATACAATGAATGTTAACGTTAAGCAAGTAATCTAGTATTTAACATTAGTCGTAAGTCGCGATTAATTTTTAGGTCGTTTGTATGTGAGAGTCATAACTTTGGCCATTTTCCAACAACATCTTTTCTTGTAACTGCAACCTCTTGGACACTAGATGGAATATTCTTTTCAACTTCTCTGACAGCTGCGAAAAATCACTTATTTTTAGAACTTCTTAGTTCACATGAAAAAGTGCTGTATTGTCGAGATACATTCAAGAAAAACTAAGCCTGAAGTTCTTTTCAAGAAATTTAATGCATGCTGGTTCCTTAGAAAAGTGCTGTTACTTCAGAAGTAAATTAAAAATTCTCTAAATTTAGCTTTTCATCACTTTTTCACATATATTATGGATATTTCAAGTTAAAAAATGGTTGTTTACGCTTACTATAGGGGATGTTTTATAATCTAAAGAACACTAAGTGGTATATATCTTTACTACTAAAAGGAATCTTTGTATAATTTAAAACAAGTTTTGCTTTCGTTTCGTTACTTAAAAAACTGTCCAATTGAAAATACATTTTTTTCTCTGAATAGAATCTTTCTGGGAAGATTCCAAAAGTCCTATGGAAATTTATATATATTTTTTAAATATTCAAGTAATAAAAATTGGAGTTCTTTAAATCTTGCATAGATATGAAATGCATAGTTTCATGAATATGAAATGTATGAATGCCGGAAGACAAAAAAATTGTTTTCAAATGCCGGATACATGACTTTAAGATCTTTGACTATTGATAGAAATGTATACAGCGTTATAAGAAATACATTGATGATCCACTAGGATGAAAGACGGGACAATGACTTCAGGGAAGAATTTCTCTTCACAACAATGTGCCTCATTGGTGAAAACTACAAGAGACACTATTGATGCAAATATTTTTGTCAAATTCACAATGACTACAGTGCAGGCTACTAATAGGAATCGAACTATTTTTAGTTTGCCATTCTGCCTTAAGGCTACCAGTAGGGCCTGTTGGTTGGCGTCATGTTTCACTTTTATAGGTTGTGAATCTATGGAACTATGAACCTAAGGAACATATAGCCTATAGAATATGGAATGTCTGAAAGCAGGACAATGCCTTATTTTTAATGATAAATGTTCCGCAATGTGTCTTATGGCAGACAATCTGGAAAATTCGATCAGCCAACCTAACAGTTGATATGATTCTCTTCTTCCAAAAAGTATAGTTACCTCGTTTTTGACAGTAAAGGTTGCAACGAATACCACCAGAGCATTCAATTCTAAAACCTCTAGTTTGCCAAATGTACCAGTACTACTGATCTACAAGTGGATCTTGGTGTTGAAAATAATAAAAAAAAATTGTACCCTTTCAACCCCACTACAAGAAATTCTTATACTTACCTAAGTAATTTAAATAAAGAATATTTTGATGTATGTTATTTACCGCCTTGTAACAATTGTAAAATTGCAAATTCGCTAGTTCTAATCAGGTTCAGGGGTAGACGATCTTTAGGGACACGGATATTTGCCAGTCTCACTGATTTTCTGACTCGTAATCCAATGATTAAACAAGCTTTGCCGGCGTTCGTTGCATTTACTATTTTTACAGCCAAAGATATTTATATACAAGATATATTTATTATACGTGTCTAATGGAATCCACAGACTTTTCTGTTCTTTAGTATATAGTAACAAACAATAAGAACAATGAAAGTTTTTTTATATTTCAAATTAAAATATTACAATTGTATACCAGCAAAATTTCTTTTAATTTTGAACATTCTAGTAATTTTACAAGTTTAAAATATAATGCAATGTCAAACAATCAACCAATCTTTTAAGCCTAAGTATTTTTGCTGTATAGGGGTCTGATGGCCGAATGATAAACCCTCTGGCATTTGGTGTCATAGGGTTCGAGTCCCGGCACTGTCATGAATGCTAGTTGTGGTTCGAGATACACTTTTTAAACCGTAGGATTGTTGATTTATTAATATGATTGTTGAGTGCATGGCTGACAACCATGCCTCTTAAAAAGAAAAGATCTCCTGACTCGAAATCTGCCAATAGACAGACGTCCTTGGCCCACCATGAGACTTTTTTGTGCCAGGGCGCCTTAAAAAAAATGAAAATAATATATTAAATAATATATATATATAAAATTTATAAAGGACTTTCTGCAATATAGTGAAAAAAAGTAGGAATTGACTTAAAATTTATTTTTTTATATTACTTGTTATTTATAAATTTTCATTTTTATAACAAAAGCATTCAAGAAAGTAGAAAAGATTGAAGGTTATAAAATACTTTATTTTGAAATGAAGAAAAATGTCGTAATCAAGGACATATGAAATAAGATTTCTTCAAATATTAAAAAAAAAAAAAAAAAAATTTAAAAATTCTTTAAAAAAAATATTCTGTTTTCTAAAGCAATAAGATAAAAAAATTTCAAAACAACAATGTTTCATTGTTTGAATGAAAACTAAAGAAAATTCATAAAGAACAATGTCTTATCGAAGAACTTAAAAAATATACAAAATAACAGAATAACATCATTAACATCGTTCTGCAAGATCTTCCAATATTTATAGTATCACAAGGTTAATAGGATTATGAATGTATTTGCGATAAAAAAATTTTTAGGAATAGTTACAAGCTGCCAAGAATCTAAATTATGAGAAAGAAAGTCATTTTTGAATTTTTTGATGCAAAACTGTAACGTAAATTAGATAAAATAAACATTGTAATATATTTATTTAGGTTGAAATAAAATTATGCATTATTATCCTTTTTAGAAATAATATCATTCTTCTTTTTTTTTTTGGTTAATTATATCTATATAAATAAAATTATTATAATTTATCAGTAAATGAAAGCTTATAATTGATTTCCTAGAAAGTCATTCTATTATTGTATGTTTATTTATTGATCAGTTATCGATTATATAAATTCTTAACTAATTTTGTTCAAAGGAATTTCTTTGCCAATAAAGCAAATTCCACAAATATCTTTACAAAGATTAAGTCTACAGATACATTTTTAATATACAATTTTTAAAATCATAAAATGCATTTTCAAAGCAAACCAGTTTTTCAGAAGATTATATATGCACTTTACATAAGTTGCGTAAATATTTTGTATTGATTATTTTTTATCCTACAAATATGCATGTTTATATCTATATACAACAAGATTTATTTGAAAGTATCAGTACAGGAGACCAGAATAAGCGAAAAACCTATACATCTTATAACGCGAAATGCATGATAGCTACCACATATATCTCTATATTACATTACGAGGCACACTTTCAAACTCTTTAACTAAAGTGGATTCCGAACCACTATAGACATCCATGGCACCCAAACCTAAAAATGTGACACTGACAGATAGTCACTCAGCCCACCATGCTTCTTTTAAAAGCTTTAGTAAATTTAATATACATTTTAATTAATATATCTTCCCCCAACATAAATATATATTTTCAGAAGATTATATATGCACCTAACATAAGTATTGATTACTTTTGTACTCTTCAAATATGTATATTTATCTATATACAACAAGATTTATTTGAAAGTAGCAATACTGGAGTCCAGAATAAGCCAAAATCTATACATTTTATAACGCGAAATGCATGATAACTACCACATATATCTCTGTATCACATTATGAGGCACACTTTCAAACTCTCTGACACTAAAGTGGATTCGAACCACTACAAACATCTATGGCAACACCTGGACTCCAAACCCAAACCTGTGGAAAGAGACTTAGTCACTCAGCCATCATGCGTCTTTAGAACCTTTAGTAAATTTAATATACATTTTAATTAGTGGTACATCTTCCCCAAGAAAAAAATATATATTTTCAGAAGATTATATATGTGCTTTACATAAATTGTATAAACATTTTGTATTGATTATTTTTATACACTACATATATGCATATTTATATCTATATACAACAAGATTTATTCGAAAGTAGCAGTATATGGGTCCAGACTAAGCGAAAAACCTATACATTTTATAACGCGAAATGCATGGTAGCTACCACACATATCTCTATATCACATTATGAGGGCACACTTTCAATCTCTGGCACTTAAAGATCTTCGCAAAACTCATAAATTTCCATAGTATATATTATCCCATTAGAAGATTCGTGTATTGTCTTCTTTAAGAACACAGCTTACTATGAGAAGATAAAAGAAAAAAAAAAAAAAAAAAAAGGAACCAGCTGTTCATCATATATGTATTTTTTATTTTTATTTTCGTATTTTTCAATTACTTTATTTTCTTTGCCTACCATAATTCGTAGTTTCATATATAAGATCCTCATAAATATTCAACATCAGTAGCAAATTTCTGTCAACTTAGGCTTAAGAAAAAAAAAAAACCAAGCAAAAAAAAAAAAAAAAATAAAAAAAAATAATGGAGATGAGGTTGGTGGTACAAATCATACGTTCTTTGGCCCCTAGGCGTAGCAGAAAGTAACCAGCAATTCAGTTCTTAAAAAGAAAAACTAATTATCCTTAACTTGGGCTTTTTGTTTTCTGTCTAGCGAGTTACGCAGACAATGTTGGGTTATTTATTTATTTATTTTTTTTGCATTCGCATGTTGTTTAAAAAACGATTATATCTTAAAACATTTTTAAACGTCCCGTATTATATTAGCTTGTTTTTTTCTTTCTGCAACGGTTTTTTGTCGTCATTTATATTCCATGAAAATTTACATTGGAATACGTAAATTAATTATAGTTAATTAAATTCTGTATAATGCAAGTTAGTATTTTTGTAGTGTTAAATAAAGATTTATTTTGAAAAGTGAGTTATTAAAAATTAACAACAAATTAAAATATGCTTTTGTATAAAAGATTGAAAAAAATATGACATAATTTCTATATTATGAAAAAAACCCCACACAGCTGATAATATTATTTAATTGAACTTTGAAATTTATGTTTATCATAATTTTGAATTGATAGTATTTGTTTGCAAGGAAGAAGAAAATCCACAGAATCATTTGTGTTCTTATGAAATAAATAGAATAAAGATAATAAAATAATGAAGATCAAAATAAATAATAATAAATCTTTTTTTCTATAAAACCATGCTTTTGAACTTATTATAAACTATTAGATATAATTCTGAGTATTCCAGCTACAGTTTTTGGTTTCGATGTATTAAAAAATAATGAAAAAAATTTAGGAAAAGCTAAATCGCAAGTGACAAAAAATTGGCAACAACAAGATTATCGTTTTGCCCAAATTATAAAAATAATTATTTAATTAAAAACCATTTTATATATACAAAATACTAGTGATCATCCATCAACGAGCGAGATTACCGTTTGCCAAATTAATAAAAAAGATTATTTATGTATATAAAAATGATCATCTGTTAACGAACATATAATCTGTTGCTAAATTATAAAAATAATTATTTAATTAAAAAAAATGTGATTATATAAATAGGGACCATCTGGCAACGAGCTCAAAAAGATTATCGTTTGCCAAATAACAAAAAATAATTATTTAATTAAAAATCTATTTACATATATAAACAGTTATAATGTGGCATCGAACAGAGATTATCATTTGGCAAATTATAAAAAAATAATTATTAATTAAAAAATTATTTACCTATATAAATAGTGATAATCTAAATATGGTAGAGATTATCATTTCCCAAATTATAAAAAAATAATTATTTAATTAAAAATTATTTACATATATAAATGGTTATAATGTGGCAACGAACGGTGATTACCATTCCCAAATTATGAAAAATAATTATTTAATTAAAAAAATTATTTTACTTATATATAGTGTTCCTCTAGCAAAGAACAGAGATTTTCGTTTAATCAATTAAAATAATTATTTAGCTTAAAAATTATTTATATATATAAATAGTGATCATCTGCAACGAACAGAGATTATTGTTTGACAAATTATCAAAAATAATTAATTAATTTAAAAACTATTTGTATATATAAATAGTGATCTCGGGGGAATTAAATTAAAAATTAAAAAAAAGAAATGTTAAGATTTTTATAATAGAAGACTTGAAACAAGCATAAAAAAATAAATAAATAAAAGAAAAATAAAAAAGAACTCAACCACACACTTAAATATATCACCTCATAAAAAATGTTGCTAGAACAATAAGAATAAGATTTATTATTAATTTAAAAAATAAATAACAAGGATATTTCGTGATTCTATCTACATATTAGATAAAAAAAAAAAATAACAATTAAAAAAAACTTTGGGTTTCTTAAAAAGTTCAAGGTAGAGATTTTTTAGAATTTGTAGAAATACAAATAAATAAATATCTTGTTTTACTTAATGGAGAAAGAACTAGAAGGAATTATATGCAATTAGATATATAAAATAAATACCAAATGATTTGAAATAATTTTTCCCATGCAATTTGATACCTAACTACATCCAAGTTCCCAATAAATTTTAAGAAAAGATCGATAACTTAATAAAATGATTAGTTAAAATATAATAATAATCACTTATATAATTATAATTATATAATAATTAGTCCGACTCGTGGCTCAATGGCAACATGTGCCGCTGGTGAGCAGTAGGGCTAACTTCAATTCGCTTGCGGCTTTGTTGTACACATTGCTCCAAAAACGAGGAGCGATGGTGTTTGGAATGTTCAGTGTCTTTGCCTCGTTAGTCCACCTACATGGTGGGAGTTTTCCGGGTTTATTCCCATACGTTACGCAAATGTTGGGTAGTTCCCATTAAAATTCCTCCTGAAGGCAGTTCCATCTTTCTTCCCAGTGTCTCGGAGTCAAGTTCAGACTCCTACCTATGGGTGCTCCATCAAAACAGAAGCTGCCCCCTTTCCTTCTTCCATGAGAACATACGGGTTCATGGTTTGGTCTGGATGTTGCTGTGTCGACCAAGTGAGATAAAAATAACAGTATATAATAATTAGTTAAAATATAATTAAAATTGTAATTATGATATCAGTCTCAATTTGTTAAATAACGGTAAACTAAGTTTTTATAGTTAAAATGCAGAAATATCTTTTAAATGCAAAATGCAAAATTTTTTAAACAATGCAAAAATATCTTTTTAAAATTAAAGAAAAAAATAAATAAAAACTGCTTAGATAGGAATTTTTGAAATTTTTCTTCAGGAATGATATTTCTGCTGAATTAAATTATACAATATATGCAAGTTCTAATTTACTTTTTTTATTAAGAAGTAAATTAAAAACCTTTAAAAAAGACGCTAATGAATTTAGTTTATTTTTGACTTTTATATATTTTTAATTTCAAAGTCTAATTTAACTAATTATATTTTTTTTTAATTAATTATACAGTTTTTTGATAATGAACAAAATATTATAATTAACATCACTGATTTTTCAAAAATGTAATTTTACTGGATATAATGAAATTGTAATGAAAAAACTTCGCAATGCTAATAAATTATTTTGACATTTAATGAGAATACATTTGAATTGAAAAATATTTTTTTTTTTGGTGACTGATTTTCTTTCAAAATGGTTTTTTATTTTGAATTATCAAAGGATAATTATATTTATGAAGCTAATTATGCGAAATATTATTTTTTGCTTTGAAAAGAAAAAATATTCTTACAGTGAAATTCTTTTAGATAAAAATTAACAAAATATTTTTAATGATGACCATAGATTTTTCGGAATCGAAAAGATTTCAAATTATCTTACTGGAATTTTAGAAAACAAGGAGTTTGGAGTTTTGCTAATAGGAGACCACAAATATATATAAAGATAATTTTTTGTATTTTTTTTCTTAAATTTAGATATATTTGTACATAACATAATAAATACACAAATATTTTAATTAACAATATTTTTGAATAGAAAATGTATCAATATTTTTACTGAAAATAAGTTAATTAGAAAATAATTATGTTATAATTTTTTTTACTTAACTATAAATTTAATCTTTTACATTGAACAATCAAAAGCATCTTTTTCGAGTATACGAATTAAAAAAAAAACTTTCGAGCTGATTGTATGGATGCTAATTTTGAGCTGACATAAATATTTATCCTGATCATAGCTGGAATTTATTAGTTAAAATATAAATATAGCTGTTATTAAATATAATTATAACTGTTGTTGAAATATAATTATAATTGTTGTTGAAATATATAATAATTCTTATTAATTATAATTGTATTGTTATTATGTAATATAATTATTGTTATTATGTAATTATCATCGCTATTAAAATATGATTATAGTTGAATATAATTATCATAGTAGTTGTTATTAAATATAATTATAAATAGTTCAAATATAATAATAAAAATTTTTACCAATTTTTTGTTGTAGACCGGATTTTTAATTTAACTCGAGGTTGCCTAATGGCTCATTTAGGAGGGCATGATTAAAATTCATTGGCGGAGACTGTTATAATCCTTCTTGCAAAAATTGGAAGATTTAATGGATATTATAATGCTCAAATGTGTTTGTCATCGATATTTTAAGCGCTGAGTGATCGAAGTTTTCGGGATTTTCTGTAAAACTTAAAAAAAGCGAATCTGTTACCCATAAAAATACTGTCGGAAATCCATGACTTCCCTTTCTACTCATTGGCGGATTGTACATTGGTAACATAAGTATCACACATGAGATCCGCGATTAAAAACACCCACAAAAATATCTGGTCTCTTAACTTAAAAAGAATTAAAATCTCGAATGAATAATAATCAAAAAAAAGATCTAGAAGATCTTTTTAATTGAAAATATATTTCTACTAAAAGTAGCTCCATTAAAAACTCAAACACGTTAAATTCTCTACTGCGCATAATTGACCAAAGGCGATTTCTGCTCTCGATAAAAAATTAAAAAGAAAAAATATAGTATCCCTGAGTGACTTTTAGCGTGACAGATAACATGAAAAAGTTTTCCTTCCCTTGCAAATAAAAAGACAGGAGAGATAATGCCGAGTAGCAATTCCTTAATCCAGTTGCTTAGAGTTGTTTGAATCTTTCAAGATGTGGCAGGAGTGTTTGACTTCTCTAAGATACCGCTCGTCTAGTGATGTCTCCTTTTATATATTGACTTTGCGGAGCTTTGCCCTTTTCTCTTCTCTCTTTCTCTATTACTCTTAAAAGGTAAAAGTGGTGGCGCTTACGATCTGCTTAACTCTGCCTCCTGCTTTACATTCTTTTCGTTTCTGTAAATTTGCATATTTTTAGAGAAGGCAGATGCCGGTCGGGTGAAACGCTAAATTGAATTTGGGAATAAGTGTCGGTGTGAAAAATCTTTTATTTTCACTTCTTGGCAGTGTTTTCTACAGAGATACGAGACTTTCGTCGCAGCTTAAGGAAAGAGAGCGTCGTGCCGAAATTTGTGTCTTAAAAATGGCCGAAGTTGAAAAGGGAACTCCCAAAGAGACATAGGGGTGAAGATGATGGCATTGCTGTTCCGAGCTGAGCAGGTAGAAGTGAGATGACAAAGCTATTTTGCAATGAGCTCGAGTTCCTTAAAAGCTTTCCTTAAATTTCCACTGTCACCGTTGTGGAAATAGTAAAGAACCATGTCTGAAATGGCATGAGATAGAAATGCTTTCTTTGTAAAGGAATATTTCTTCTGAATATTTCTTTGATGTAGTAGCTTCAAATCTCTTTGTTGCAAATGTCGAAAGCAATACGTAAC
>BPLR01010979.1:0-109100 GCA_021605095.1 Caerostris extrusa
AAGCGTATTGCTTAAAGAGCTTTGTGACGTGAAAAAGCTTCAATACAATAGAAAGCTTTGATGTCAAATGATTTTATCATAAAAGTGTTCTTTTATTAATAAAAGTATTGAAGTGATAATTTTATAGCAAAAAGTGATGATGCCTTGCGATCAATAACTGAATTTTTATTCTTTTTGGTTTTTTTTTTTTTTATGGAAATCTCTTAGATAGAGATCGATATCAACAGGATATTGTAAATATCCCTGAAGGATTTAATAAAATGATGTATAAGACGTATATACATATATAAAAATAAAAGTAAATAATTATATAGTTTTAATTAATTTTTTCATTAATAACTTTACAAATGCTTTAATAATAAATAACAAGTTTTTAATTAATGAAATCCATATAATTATTTAAAGATTATATAAATTATATAAATCTAAAAATATATATAAATAAAATTATAAAAATATAATATTTAAAATGTAATTATTATATAAATCTGAAAAAAATTGAACTTTTTACTATAAATTCTAAATTAAAAGTGTGTAATATACAAAATTTTGCAAATTTGTTATTATTTATTATCAAAATATTTGTAAATTTATAAAAATAAAAATTGTATTTTAAAATTTGTATTTAGAATTTAAAGTTACAACATTCGAATTTAGTGATATATCTAACTATCCTATCATTAATTATGTAATAATTAACTTTACATTAAAAGATTATTAATATTTAGAAGGAGAAATATTTTGAAATAAGTTTAAACAATTAATGTGACCTAAACCCAATGATTAATTCTTAAACTTCTCTATATTCATTAATTTCTTTCAACTTCAGTTGCAGACTTCAAAATACATTGCCCTCAGGGTTAGAACAGATGAGACAGAATTATCTATATATCGCACTTTCTCCACTCTATTCATTCAGTTTGTTAGCTTTTGTGTTCCCGAATAAGTAATGTCATTGGATTAAATTCATTAACATAAATAAATTACAGCTCATAGTAAATATAAGATCATGTCTATCTAAAGAACTTTGTTACTGAAAATTTCAATACAATAAAAGCTTTGGTGCCAAATATTTTATCATAAAAGTGTTCTCATATTAATAAAAGTATTGAAGTGATAATTTTATAGCAAAAGTGATGATGCCTTTTATCCCAGAAACTGAATTTTCACTCTGTATGATTTGTTTTTTATGGAAATCTATTAGATAGAATTGATATCACTATAATATTAAATAATCACTGAAAGATTTATTAAAATAATAGCAAAGTTTTAATTAATGAAAATATATAATAATAATTATATAAATATTTAAACAAAAAGTAATGTTAATAATTATAAACATTTTCAAAAATATAATTATTATATAATCTCACAAATATATTAATAATAATAATAATAGTTAAAGTTTTTTTAATTAATGAAAATTTTAACTAAATAATTATTTACAGATTATATAAATTACTTTCATTTTAAATTTCCAAAAATATATATACTATATATAAATATAATCATTAAAATATAATATTCAAAATATAATTATTATATAAATGTACAAATATTGAATTCAAATTTTTAGAGATTTATTTTAAATTAACGTGATAAATGTGTACATTAAAGAAAAAAGTTTGTAAATGTTTGAAATATTATAACAATAAAAAATGAAAAAATGTACAAAATATTGTATCTATGTACGCTTTAACTTAAAAATTTAAATTTAGAGATTTTATCTAACTATTCTATCTCTATTAACGTATTGATAATTTTTATGTTACATTAAAGTATCTAAAAATATTAAAATTTGCAAAGGAGACTTTTATTCTAAAATTATTGAAATAAGTTTGCAAAAATTAATGCCGATTTGACCTAAGGTCCACATGATTAAATTCCCTAAACTTCCCTTACTGTCAAAGACTATTATCCAACTATCAGTTGCAGACTTCAAAATGTGTTGCCTTATGGGAAAGAATAACAGATAGTGCGATAGATTTATCTATATATCGCTTCAAATATTTCTCCAATTCTATTCATTCAGTTTGTTAGCTGTTGTGTTCCGTAAATAAGTAATGGCATTGGTTAAAATTCATTAACATAAATAATCTACAGGAGCTAGTAAATATATGATCTCATCAAGTACCTTATAAAAGAACATTGTTACGTAAAGTTTCAATACAATAGAAAGCTTTGTTGTCATAAAGAGTTCTATATTAATAAAGGTATTCAAATGATACCATTATGGCAAAAGCGATGACGCCTTTGTCTCAGAAACTCATTTTAATTTGTTTCCCTTATATAAATCTATCAGGTATATTTATCAATACTATATCCCCAGGATATTGTAAATATCACTTAAGAATTTAATAAAAATTGGGGTATAAGATGTATCTACTTGATAAATTTGTAAATTATTAAAATGAGGAATTTTCAACATTTGTAATGTAAAAGAAACAATTAACAATTACAAATTATTTTTCTAAATAACCAATTAAATTAATTATTAACATTTATAAAATTATTTTTCTAAATAAGCATTTAAATTAATTACCAACAATTTCAAATTATTTTTCTAAATAGTGTATTTAAATTAATTACCAATAATAACTCAAAATTAGGTAACATCACATTTTAATCACATATATTGTAAAAAGAAAGAAAAATTGCATGTCATGAAATAGCAAAAACAGTTAAAATGTCCGGAAATGAAAGCTAATAACAGAGATAATTTTTTTCGAAATAGATATTGTAAATTTTCTTAAATTCGAAATAAAAATTAATCCTATAATTTGAAATTGGAAATTTAAAATGTCCGGAAATTAAAAACTAATAATAGAGGAGAATAGTCAAAAATGGATATTATTGCAAAGGCGAATGTCTCAGGAAAATAAAAGTTTTCTAAGTAAAATTAATTATAAAGAATATTTGTTAAAAAAATATAAAAATTTATAACAATGATTAAAGTTTTAAAATTAAATAAATAAATAAAATAATGAAAGGAGATACATACGATTCCCCTTAGATTTTTTTAGAAATTTTTTTTGAAGGATTTCACAACAACTCTTTTTGGCACTGAGGAATACCTCACAACAACCGTTCCTTCTCTTTTGTATTTGTTTTTCAATTCCTTCATATTACCTCACACTCTCCCTATATATCTTGTTCAAATTTTCAATCGTTCATAAAATATTTTTTATTCATCCACTCAAGTTCAAATACATTTTTTTTTAACTTGTAGTGGATGACACTGTATGTTAATGCAGTTTTTTCCAAATATTAATTCATTAATTAAATTTAATTAATTAATTTTAGTTTCTTTTAGATTTAAGTTGCATGTATCTACCAATAGATGGCGCCAGATAAAGTTAAAGAAATGAATGAAAATTACTTATAAAGGACTTCTGCAATATAGAGAAAAAAGTAGGAATTGACTTAAAAATTTTTTTTTATATTAGTTGTTTTGTTTTCTTTCCCGCATTAGGTGTTTGATTACTATAAACTCTATAATGAATATATACATTCTAATATGCAAGTATAAGCAAAAGTAATCTATAAAATTATTAGGATGTCTAAAAATTGTAGTTGCTTGAAATCCAAAATATGAAAAAGGAAATAAATGAAAACAGAAAAAAGCTCTCTATTCGATTGCCATTTTCTCTATAGACCTGCAGTATTCGAATGATGCTATTGATGGTCAGCTATTGAGCAAAAACTGAAAACGTGGGAATTCCCATAGGAATGCAACTTCTACGAAGTTTAGTGCGATACGTGACTGCTGTAGGCCTTTAACAGCGTGAATGTCTACGTCTCGTCCAGACAGCTAATTAGGTTATAAAGAATAACCTACATATATATACTACATGTTAGCAATTACTGTAAGTATAAAGTTCAGATAGAATTTCGAAGGAACTGTATTGAACATAATGTTATCAAATAAATTTATTTAGCATCAGAAATAAAATAATTATACATGAAGCATTAATATGGACAGAATGCCAAAAAAAACCTTTTTAAAATCTTTAATACAAATGAATTTAATACATTCAACTACTATAATTTGAAGAGTTCGATAATAATTCTTCAATCAGTTTAAAATATAAAACATTCTCGAAAATTAAATTAAAATAATTTTAAACCTCATTACTTTAATTAATTTAATAGTCCCACAGTGAGTCAAGGCTGGCTGTCTGCCTACTGGCAGATTTCGAGTCAGAGATGTTTTCTTTTGGTTAGCATTGTCAGTTCTACATCCAACAGTCATAATAGACCATGACCTAAGCTTTAAAATGAATTTCGAAACACTACAAATATCCATTCCACCGCCCGTATTGAACCTGAGGCTTGTGGTACCAAAGACCAGAGTGCTAGCAATTGGCCAACAAGCCCCTTAAATCTAATTTTATAAGACACATTTATCATAGAGTAAAAAGTATTCCTAGCTATACATTTTCTAACAATTATTTTTTTCTGAATTTTAGAACCTTTTGAAAAATGTAAAAAAAAAAAAAAAAAATCATTCAGCAATTTCAAAAATAAAAATAAAAACTACAATTTTAAAAATGTCCTTTTCTACTGATTTAACAGCTTTGATATAACAACACATTGATATATATTTTTGTTCCATTTTTTCCTTTCATATTACCTCCATCTAAAAATCTCATTTTCTTGAATAATGAAAGTATTTCGAATGACAGACATGATCACATTTCATAAGAGAAACTTGCATCAAACACAAATCACATTTCTGTATCTACCATCTGAAGGTAGTTAAGGCTAAACAGACAGAATGGCAAATCAATCAACTTGATTTGTTCTTTTTATTTTATGTCCACATTTAGTTGGATGATAAGTTATATAACATTAAGCAGCAGATTCTTTACATGTGTCTTATTTATGATAAAAAGGCACTTTACTAAGTTTGAAGTATTAACATGAAAAAATTAAGAGGAATGAATTATATATCTCAACGTTTTTAGTATTTCATTCATAAAATCAATTAGGTTTTGGAATACACTATATTTAATTTCTAATACTAAAAGTAGATGCTTATTGTGAGTTTAACTGATGATAAAAGAAATATTATTCGACTAAAAAGATTTAAGAAAAGGAAATAAATATGATTTTTGTCATATTTATTTCCTTTCTAGAAAACATATAAGTTGTAGCATTTCTCCAGGAGAGATGAATGCTTATTCTTTACCAAGTACATAACAATTTATCACTCAAATTTGTCAGCTGATAAGCAGTATTGTGGTTGTTATTTTACATGCAATTTTTTTGTACAAAAGAAAAAAATTCACTCTCAATGGATATTCGGTATCATGTATAAGGGGACTCATGAAATTGACGATTGTCTGTGCTACCTTAACAGATCGAAACAATTACAGATGGAATATGGACTGCACCATGAGTTGTTGCATCGTGATTGGTGATAGACCATGAGCTGAGAAGAATAGACATTATTATTTCTTGCAAGATCTAAAGATTAAATGGACAAAACATTTATTTTCTCCATTTTGCTCCATTTTCTCCTTTCATATTACCTATCTACAAATCTCATTTTCTTGAATAATGAAAGTATTTCGAATAACAGACATCATCACATTTCATAAAATAAATGATGCCTCAAACAGAAATCACATTTCTGTATCTAACATCTAAGGCTGCTAAGCCTAAACAGTTTGAATGGCAAATCAATCAACTTGATTTGCTCTTTTTTAGTTTCTGTCAACATTTAGTTGGATGATAAGTTATATAACAAGAAGCAGCAGATTCTTTGCTTGAGTATGATTTATGGTAAAAAATTCATTTTATTGGGTTGCAAGTATTAACATGAAAAATTAAGAGGATTGAATTATGTATCTCAATGAGTTCTAGTATTTTATTCATAAGATCGGTTAGATTTCGAATACAGCATATTTTATTTCTAATACGAGCAGTAGATGCGTAATGGGAGTTTGACTGATGATAGCAAAAACATTTGATTACGAGAGTAAAGAAAAGGAATTAAATATTACTTCTCTCATATTTCCTTTTCTAACAAAAATTCACACACTTTAATGCATTTATAATAAACAAAAAAACTTATTATATAAGCACTTTTAATGCACTTTTCATGAATGCTATTTCAGATGCTTAACAAGCATATTTTTATCTAATATGGTGAGTATTGCTTTTAAAAGCACTTTTTTTTTTTTACTTAACTGCGTTCTTTTTATTGTTTAGTAACAGACAATTAACAAAATAAATGACGTATAACTCGAGGTTTACAAAATCAAATATTATCCACAAAATTATCAAGAACACGTCATAAATACTACGCAGAAAAATATATATTAAATAAAATAAATAAGAAAATGGTAACAAAAAAAAAAAAAACTAAAATACAAAAATGATAAAAAATCAAGTAATAAAAACTTTCTTCTTCATTGCCGCAACAGGACAGGCTGGGACAAAGCCATCTGCCAGATTTCAAGACAGGACAAGTTTTTTTTACGGGGTAGGTCTGTCAGTCCCACGCCCAACAGTCATATTGGACCGAGATCTACGTTTTAAAGTGGATTTCGAACTATTACAAACATCCATAGTGCCACCTCTAACCCAAGGCCTGTATTGTGGCAACTACTGCCAGAGCTGTAGTAACTCGGCCATCAAGTCATTTAAAATTTTATGCAATAAAACACATTTCATTTATTATGGAGTAAAGAATTCATAGCTGTGTATTTCCAAAAATAATTTTTCTGAATTTTATAACCATTTTAAAAACGTAAAAATTGCCAGTAACTTCAAAATATAGAAATAAATCTACAAATTTTAAAGAGGGCCCGATGGCCGAGTGGCTAGCGCTCCCGACGCTCTGTAACGCGGGTTTCGGATTCTAGCCACCGGCAGTGCCATGGACGTTTGTATTGGTTCGAAATCCACATTAAAACCGTAGTTTCCGGTCTAATAGGATCGTAGAGCGTTGAAAAGAGTAGTGTTACTCGCGACCATAGCATGCCATCAAACTACACGTGTATCTATGGTAGTGATTAATGAGTAATAGCGGTGCAGCCCTGTTAACGTTGACTGTCTCTGTAGTATTGGCAGCTGCATTAGAACAACAATTTTTAAAGACTGATATAATTGGATTATTTTTACTGAATTAACAGCCTTGCTGGTGGCAACACATAGATATATTTACTTTTGAAATATAATCTAGCTAATACATTTAATCTTTATGCATTTCGAGGAAAATAAAAAAAGGAGTTCTCATTTCTTACAAAGATCTAATGATTAAACATTCTCAACAATAGAGACATTTATTTTCTCCATTTTGTATCATTTTCTCCTTTCATATTACCTATCTAGAAATCTCATTTTCTTGAATAATGAAAGTATTTCGAATAACAGACATGGTCGCATTTCATAAAAGAAACGTTACATCAACAGCAAATCACATTTCTGAATCTAACATCTAAAGCTGTTAAGCCTAACAGACTGAATGCCAAATCAATCAACTTGATTTGTTCTTTTATTTTCTGTCAACATTTAGTTGGATAAGTTGCATAACAAGGAACAGCAGAATCTTTACATGGGTATGATTTATGATAAAAAAGGCACTTTATTGAGTTGAAGTATTAATATGAAAAATTAAGAGGTTTGTAAATATGTATCTCACCGATTTTAATATTTTATTCATAAGATATATTAGATTTCAGAATACAGCATATTTTATTTCTAATATGAGCAGTAGATGCTTAATGTTAGTTTGACTGATGATAACAAAAACATTATTTCATTAAAATACTTAAGAAAAGGAAATAAATAAGACTTTTGTCATATTTATTTCCTTTTCTAACAAAAATATAAGCAATTTAATGCATTTATAACAAACAAAAATATATCAGATAAGCTGTTTTAATGCACTTTTCATAAAAGCTATTTCAGATACTTAACAATCATATTTTAATCTTTATTTCTTTCTATAAATACTTTTGCATTTCTTTACTTACATGTGACTTTTTATTGTTTTTTTTTTTTTTTTTATAAACCCGTAGAAATGATTTGTTTTGAAATTGTCTGTAATTTATTATGTAGATTTATTCTGAAATTGTCTGTAATTTATTGTGTAGATTTATTCTGAAATTCGTGATTTATTTAGATATTATTTGTAAAAAACAATTTCTAAATAAATCACATATAATTCGAAGTTTACAAAATCAAATATTATTCACAAAATTATCAGACACACATTACAAATAATATGCAGAAAAAATGGCTAGTAAATAAATTAAATAAAAAAATGTCATAAAAGTAAAATTTAAAGTACAAAAAATATTTTAATAAAAATATAATAATAGAAAGTACATATTTGAAATACAGAAGTATTCATAAGTCGAACTGACTAGAATTTATATACACTCAAGAGCCAAAACATTATGACCACCTGTCAACAACGAGTGAACAGTGTGCTCCGATACTATTCTACTTGGCCCTGCATTGTATTGGCTGTCAGCTGAGCCACTGTCTGGCTCCGGTTTTGCTTCACCATGCGAGACAGTCTCCGACGACCTTTCGCTTTGATAGCGTGTGGACGTCTAATACCATGTCGTCTACTGCTGGTTTCACCGTCATTCATCCACTTTGCATAAGTACTAACAACTGTAGATCGCGAACAACCCACGAGTCGTGCAGTTTCGGAAATACTTGTTCCGAGCCTTCTAGCCATTACAATCTGCCCTCTATCAAAGTCGCTTAGATCCGCAGCCTTTCCCATCACACACAGAAGTAAAGTGAAAGAATTATTCTTCAGACTCTCCAGCAGCAGTTAAATACCACTTCCACCTGATCACGTGCCTTCCACGTCATCCAGACGAGTTCATTGCAAAATGTAGGGGTGGTCATAATGTTTTGGCTCTTGAGTGTGTACTCCTTTTTACAATAGCTGAAATGGGCAACTTGTCATTTCTATTACTATTTTATTAGTATTTAATATACTGCAGTGTTAGATTGTATTTATCAATATTCTAAAAAAATGGCAATTCCAAAATAATCACAAAATTCACCAAAATTCGCTAAAATTCGCCACTATGACCTGGAAGATAGCAATTTTGTACTCATAACATATTAAAAAAATTAAACTGTCATATATGTGGATACTAATTTTTGTGCATATATTTTTACTGTAATTCATTTTGAATTGCTGATTGGATTTTGAAACAAAATGAACAAAAAATTTTATAGCTCTTATACTTCATATATTCTAAAAAAAAAAAAAAAGGAAATTCAAAAGAAATCACAAAATTCACCTTGTCTTCAAAAAAAAATTGCGTTTTCACAAACTCTTTATAATTGTAAAATTTTTATAAAGAACCACTGCGGTCTGAAAATGTCAAAAAATATTGGAACACATAGAAACAAACAAAATATAAAAATATCGTATCCACCACATTGACAAATACCTCCTTTCAGAGATTAACATTTAAAAAATGATGATAATCAAAACAGCTTTATTATGTTCGTAATACTTAAACATTAATCACAATTTCACAATTTAACATCAAATAAAGTGTAATTGCGGTGATTTAAAATGTCCCTAACTTAAATAATTGCCAGGAGTAATAACGAATTTCTCTTAGTTAAATACTTCTAAAGAGAATTCTTATTCCCCAGAATGGTCTCAGCAGGGAATAGGGGCTAAGAGTGAGGCTTAATTTCAAAGGCAATTTGATGATGACGACTCGCCATTCTAATGCTAAATGGACTAAATTACGCGTGTCTTTCTTAATAGCTACAATTGTAATCCTGAAACAATAAATTAGAGGTTAAAATTATGCATGTCTTGTACAGTGTATATCAGACTTTCTCTAAAAGGATTGCAAACCTAACTGGAAACCAGGACATTAAGCAGTTTTATTTCGATTTTGTCGTATTTCTTGAAGTGGATATTTTGTTTCCCACCAAGCGGAACTAAGTGGACAAGAAACTACTTTCTTCAGCTAACTCATCCAAGAAATTGTTCTGTTCTTTAACTGATTCGAACAAAATGATTCGAAATAGTTTGTGTCCACAAGAAAATTGTTTTTTGTGTACTTCAGCTGAAATTGCTATAATTATTCAAGTTCACTCAAAAATCAAAGCTTTTTAGCTTTGATTAATATTGATGTTCAGCTATTTTATTCATTTCCCTTTATAATATTTATAATTATTAGATTATTTAGTCAAATTAATATAGTAGGATTTTTATATAACTTACTACATAATCATACTTTATTTGCCTTTATAAGTTAATGGTTGTAGGAATATAGCCCCATTTATGATGATTACTATTTTTTTGTTCTAATGCAGCTGGCAAATACTTAGACTATTGTCTTTGATGCTTTAAGGCAAACACTGCACCGACGTTACTCACTTACCCAGGAGGTGCATGTAGCTTGAAGATAAACTACGGACACAGAGTAACAATAACCCCACAACGCTCTACGATCATATTAGAGCGGGACCTACGGTTTAAAATGGATTCCGAACCACTACAAACCATGGCACCACCGGGACTCGAACCTGAAACCTGTGGAACAGAGCACCAGAGCGCAAGCCCATTTTGATTATCATAAATGGTACCATTTATGACATAATGGTTGTACATTATCTAATGTACAGGAAGATATGGTATCAGTTCCATTGATAACATGTAATACAGTCAACATTAAAAAATCTAATAGACTCAAATGAGATTGGAAATAGTAGGCTTTCTGGCTAATGTGAGCCTGACACATTAAATTCGCTTTTGTTAAGATTTTTGATTCAATTCATGGTAATCTTATTACAAATCAATTATCATGTTTTTTAGGGATTTAAACTTTTGCGAGAGAGACGAATACAGAAATGCATAGAAACAGACAATATTGGGTTTATGTATTAATTAATATTTTTTAATGGAATAAATGACTTTTTGGAGCAAAACTAACTTGCAGGAATTTAATTTAATCTTTAATAAAATATTAAAAATTGCTTTGAAACGCTATGAATGATAGTGACGGGAGGAATAATTGATTTCAGGGTAAAATGTTGGCTATTAATTTAAGATTGGGGCTTAAGATTAGTTTGGATTAAATGCAGATACATAATGAAGTATTTTTCTCATGGGAAGAAATTTTGGCATTTCATTCCCAGGAGAATGAAGATGAGGAATAGTTATTCATTGTGATACTAATGATATTCTTTGACCAGTATATATTAACAACACATCACCCAAATTTAACAACAGACAAGCAGTGTTGTGGGTAGTCATATTACATGCAGTTTTTGTTCTAATGAGAACAACCTGTCATTCAAATCGGACAGCAGATAATCAGTGACAGGGATAGTGAGACCTCATGAAATTAGCGAATGTCTGTGCGAACTTCATAGGTCATAACTACTACTAATTGAATACGGACTACACCATGAGTTGTTCCATCGTGATTGGTGATCAACCATCTATCTCAGTTCTAATTAACTTACAACCCAGAAATGCCTACTTCATCTAGAAGTGAGGGAAGCTGACCCTTCGCCATCTTGACGGAATTTCTCAAAGGGAGGTTTTTGGAGAAGTAGAGATAGAGTTCTGCGACGAGTTAATCAGAAGTGTTGTTTTTCTCGGAATGGACTGTATAGGCGGAGTTTCCACATGTTTTCAAAGTAAACTCCTTGCGGTTTCGTTTATAACACCGTGTGATAATTAAAGTCTGCTGCAGACCAGGCAATTGGATGTGATGTTTTTTTTTTCTTCTAATGCCGCTGGCAAATAGACCGTGATCTTTCTCCATAAAGGCTGCACCGATGTTACTCACTTTGCATCACCTAGGGGGCGCGTGTAACTTGATGGTAAGCCACGGACGCGGAGTAACAATGCCCCGCAGCGCTCTACGATCCTGTTAGGACCGGGACCTACGGCTTAAAGTGGATTCCGAACCACTACAAACACCCATGTCAAAGTCGGGATTTGAACCCGATACCTGTGGTACCGAACGCCAGAACGCTAGCCATTCGGCCATCAGGCCCTCGAAACTAGACTTGAGAAATCTGAAAATCTCCGACCTTGGAACGAACTATACTTGTGATTTAATCTTGCACTTGTGATCAAATTTTATCTCTAATTTTTCATTTCTTTGTATAATAAGCCGTATATATATATATATATAGGGCTTGTAAATAAAACTAAAGTGTCCCATGAATCTGAAAGTGGTTCGCTTCTTGAAGCCTTTATAGATCTAATATAGATCGAGACATAATAATATTATACTGTAACTCAGATATAAGCTTATAGATTTACATAATATTTTACTATACATAGTATCACTTTTATTATAAATATACTTGCTATAGTTAACATTTTTCGAAGAAGTTCATATTGTATAAAACTAGCTAAGATTGAATAGATTTGAATTTTATACCTTAAAGTGAAAAGGATGGACCTAAACCTAAAATATTCACCAAAGAAAATATGCTTCAGTTCTTTTTCAATATAAGAGGTTAATATTGCGTAATCCAAACGTGATATATAGGCAATGAATACAAAGTATTCCAAAGTATTTTTTAAAGTTTCTGCCAAAGTCACGTATTCAGGTACTTTATATCTAGCTTCAGAATATTTCATTATTTTTGTAGGATAAAAATCATATTATCCTTTTTCAATGGAAAGAAAAGACTTCATGGAAATATTACACTACATAGCGTACTGTCTAAGAAAATATACATTTTTAATAATTTTCTTGCGTATAATGAAAAGTCTATAATAGTTGATTTTGAATTATAAAATATATTTTATTTATTAAAAAGGATTATTTTTTATTAGAATAATTATATATTAAAAAAAAATATTCCATCATATTATATTCACGTGAGAGTAGATATCTGATTATCGTCAATAATCTAATAAATCACAATATTTCACAGTCATAATACTTGTAATTTTCCGTAAATTTGGAAAGTTAGTGTATTTTTGTCTTTTCTGTACGTTAAAGATCCCAGTTCTACATAGTATCTCACAAAAATTATCTGGTTGGCTACTTTAGGAAACTTACAAAACTTCTTCTCCTTTGGTGCAGCGATATGGTGACCAAGTGGCTAGCACCCTGGCCTTTGGTATCCCAGGCTTCAGGTACGAATCTTGGCGATGACATGGATGTGTGCGAGTGGGTCGAAACTCACTTTGTACTGCAGGTCCCAGTCTGTTTAGATCTCGTGTGTACAAGATGACCATAGAGCGACAAACCAAATCAAACCAATCCTCATGAGGCAACAACCCATGGTGGGCCAAGACCATCTGCTTGCTGGCAGATTTTGAGACAAGAGATAATTTCTTCTTTACAGAATAGAGTTGCCAGATCTAAGCCCAACAGTCATATTAGACCAGGATCTATGGTTTAAATTGATTCAGTACTACTACAAGCATCCATGACAACGCCAGGACTCGAATCCGAAACCTCTGTCACCAAGCCCCAGAATCACTCATTAAACCTTAATACATCAAAATAAATCCTCAAAGTAATATCAAATTACTGTTAATATTTTAATATTTACTAACGTCATTTTCTTAATTTTAATTTCAACATATTCATAAAGAAATGCATTTAAATAACTCAGTACTTTAAGTTTATGTAGCATATTTCCATTATAATACATTAAGCAAATTCTATTTATATAAAGGTTTTCAACAATTATAGGATTGCGTTTAATAGCATACGTCCTGCTGTCACATGAGGGTCATGATAAAGAAAGATAAATGCACATGCTACGCCTCGTGTGCTTAATTATCACTCATTAGTCAGACGTCACTTCAGACGTGTAATTACCACACAAGTCTCGAAAGGAGTACATAATGGCCGAGCCTGCATTTTTGTCTCACTCTGATAAGATATTCGAGGGGAAAAAATTAAAGCATTTTTTTCTCCCATTCTTCTGGGTATGTTTGTATCAGCATAAAAGTTTTTTTTTTCATTATTTATATTTGTGTAAAATGATTCAACATTTTTGTCTTATATCGGATTGCTGCTAATTCGGTATATTGAAAGTTAGTTTCACGTGTTGCATTAAGATAATTGATACTGCAGTTGAAATACGTCGATAAATATACACAATGAATAATTTTTCTATAGATAATTACATTATTCTATTATCACCATTTATTTTATTATTATCCTTCATTATAAACGATGGTGATGTCTATGCCGAGGATAAGCACGTTAAATTTATATGTAGCCATAACCTTCCCGCAGACTTGAAAATGAGCATAGGTCGATGTGTTCTTACAAGACCCTATCTCTGTTGCAGGGGTACCTTTTTAAAATAGTTTTGGGAGTGTGCAATGTAACATCTCAACCTACACTAGCCGTATAACGGCTTCAAGAGGAATGCCACTTTCAGGTTCATGATCATTATCATCATCATCAGTAGCGCAACAGGCCGTTTGCCTACTGGAAGATTTCAAGACAGGAGATGTTTTCATTTACAGGGTAGGTTTGTCAGCCCTATGCCCAACGCTCTCACATTCTTAGTAGTCTGGGATCTACGCTTAAAAGATTGCGAACTAGTGCAAACATTCAAGGCAACGATGGGATTCGAACCGGTAACCTGTTGCACGGACCGGCAGAGCCCTACGCACTCATTAAACATTCACCATCCTCATCATCATCACCAATATTGACTTAACAACATGATGAGTCAGGCCATCTGCATACTGGCAGATTTCGAGAGAGGGTATGTTTTTTTTGGGTGGAGTTGTCACCCCTGGGCCAAATATCCACAGTCATATTAGACTATTTAAAGTGGGATTTACTATTTCGAAAAGTGGGTTTTGGCACTCATTAAACCTTCATCATCATCATCAACATTGACTCAACAGCCGCATAATGAGCCAGGCCATCTGCCTACTGGCAGATTTCGAGACAGAGGATACTTCTTTTTACGGGCAGGGTTATCACCCCTAGATCAAATATCTACAGTCATATTAGACGGGGACCTACTATTTAAAGGGAATTCTGAACCACTACAAGCATCCATGGCAGCACCAGGACTCGAATCCGAATCCTGTGGTGGTACGGAATCCCAGTCACTCATTAAACCACATTAACCTCATTAAACCACATTAAACTCATTAACCAAAGTAAATCTCCTAAAATAATATCAAATTATTATGATCCTTTCTAACACTAGCGTCATTTTCTTAATTTTAAATTAAACATATTCATAAAAACATACAATAAACTACCCAGCATTTTTAGTTTATGTAGTACATTTCCATTATAATACATACAGCAAATTTTATTTATATAAGGTTTTCAACAATTATAGGATTACGTTTAATAGCATACGTCCTGCTGTCACATGAGCGGCATCATAAAGAAAGATAAATGTGCATGCTCTGTGCTTAATTATCCCTAATTAGTTCCTCCAGACGTGTAATTGCCACACAAGGTTCGAAGAGAGCTCAGAATTGCCGGGTCTGCATTTTGTCTCACACTGATAAGGTGTTCGTGGGAAATAAATTAAAACCTTTTTTTATCCCTTTCTTTTTGTTTGTATCAGCATAAAAGGTTAGCGTTATTCATTATTTGTATTCGTGTAAAATGATACAACATTTTTGTCTTATATCGGATTGCAGCTGAGAGCGATTCTGAAAAATTATTTTCACGTGTTGCATTAAGATAATTGATACTGCAGTTGAAATACGTCTATAAATATATTCATTGAATAGTTTTACTTTATATAATTACAACATTCATTTTTAACGACGGTCATGTCTAATGATGGGGGGCTCGGTCGAGTGGCTAACGCTCTGGCACCTGGGACTAAGAGTTTCGGGTTTGAGTCCCGGTGGAGCCATGGATTTTTGTAGTGGTTCGGAATCCACTTTAAACCGTAGGTCCTGTCTAACAGGATCGTGGAGCGTTGCAGGGGTATTGTTACTTCGCGTCCGTAGCTTATCTTCAAGCTGCACGCACTACCTGGATAGGGCTAAGCTAAGTGAGTAACGTCGGTGCAGCGCTTACCTTAAGGTACCAAAGATAACTTTCATTCCCGGGTATTGTTAATCTGCGTCCGTAACTTATCTTCAAGCTACACGCACCTCCTGGGTAGGGCTAAGTGAGTAACGTCGGTGCAGTGCTTACCTTAAGGCACCAAAGACAACTGTCTAACTGTTTGTTAGCTGTATTAGAAAAAAATGTGTCTATGATGGTGATAAGCACGGTAAATTTATATGCCGTCATGTACCTTTCCTTAGACTTGAAAATGAACATAGGTGGAGGAGTTCGATCAAGATGATATCCAGCATTTTGAGTTTATGCTGCATACTTTAAATATAATACCTTCACCAGATTCTAATTATATAATGTTTTTTCAAAATTATTACATTTAAAATAGTTTGAGGGTGGGGGAATACATTTAAAATAGTGCAAAGAGATGTGCATAATAGAGCTCTGACGCCGTGTTTGAGTCCCGTAGGTGCCATAGATGTTTTTAATCGTTCGGATTTCACTTTAAACAGTATAACCCTGTCTAATTTGATCGTAGAGCTTTGCTGGGGTAGTGTTACACGCGTCCACAGCATATCTCCAAGCTACATATGCCCTGGTAGTGCTAAATAAGTAACGTCGGTGCAGCCCTTGCTTATGGCATAAAGATAACTGTTCTCTGTATTATCAGCTGCATTAGAAAAAAACATATTATGGCAAAAATTAATCTTTGAACTGAAACACTTGAATATACTGATTTTTAAGTAATTATTGTATTATATAGATTATTTTAAATTAATACATTTATGGATTTAGATAACCTCTATTCTTCTATAAAATTCTTTGAAAATATGAATAGTTTTGGATTGAACGTACGAATGCTATTCCATTTATTCAGAACCACAAACACACTGGGAAATATATCTACAGTATGCATGGAAAAATATCTATATCTTGACTGAAATGCAAATAAACTCTTTTATAAACCTGACAACCGGAAGGTTAAATAAAAAACATATTCAAAGTCCCTTTGCATAGAAATTCGTGAGATAAAATTGTCTTTGTGGTTTGGCATGTGAATAGAATTCATATTTTGACGTGTTATTTCATACAATTCAGTTGGTTTCCAGTACTGAATATACTTGACCAAATTAAAAAAAAGATAGCTTTCTATATCGACTTTTGACAACGACCTAAATTTTCTGCTTTGCAATCTCCTTGGCTCCAACAGATGATTTAACATACAGTTATTTATTCAGAAATTGTCATAGTGATTGATGCTATCTAAAACATTTCAAGAAAAGGGTTTATCTTCAATTTTTTGTGATATATATACTTAAAACATGAAATGGGTTTTTGTAATCATGGTATATGTTTTTTTTTAAATTATGGATTTTCTTTGACTTATTTAAATAAAGTTACTTGCCTTTTATTGTTATTTAGGCATTTTTTTAATAGAAATAGGAAGAGTAAACAGTATATTAGAAGTCATTCCACTGGTGGCTTTGTTGTAAACATTGTTTCAAAAAACTATTAGATTCGAGGGCGTTTGTGATGTTCAGCATCTTGCTTTGTTAGTCAGATTACCTGGTGGGAGTTTTACGGGATTTCGCATATACAATACTCAGTTCTCCCCTAAAAGTCCTCCCGGAAAGCACTTCTTCAGCGATACGGAGCCAAATAAGACTTCTACCTATGAGAGCTCCATCCCAACAGAAGATGCCCCTTTCCTTCCAACCATGGGTAGACAATTCATTTCCGTCCTCTTATAGCAGGTTTTAATTTTTTTTATCTCTCTACGAGTATCTTGTGCACATGGGGGCTAAACAGACCGGGACCTACAGTTTAAAGCGGATTCCGAACCACTAAAAACACCCATGGTACCGCCGGGACTCGAACCCAAAACCTGTGGTACAGAGTGCCAGGCGCTAGCCATCAGGTCCCACCTTCAATGCAGGACAATGAGGATTAGACAAAACTTTCCAATCTGAAACTGTTAAGACATATTTTAAAAACCATAATATTGTAAAAATTAATCTTCGAACTAAAACGCTTGAACAGACAAATTTATTTTATTAATCAGATTATGTTAAATTAATCCAGTAATGAATATAATTAAACTCTATTCTTATTTAAAATTAATAATAGAATAGTTTTGAATTGAAACTACGAATTCTGTTTCACTTATTCAGAACCACAAACACACTGTGAAATATATCTATGTATGGAAAAATATCGATATCTTGACATGGCATCGGAGCATACAAGATATCTATATAATGATAAAAATTATGGTAAAAATTAATCTTTGAACTAAACCACTTGAATAGATTAATTTTTTAAGTAATGTATTTTAGGACGTAGAATATGTTAAATTGAACCAATAATATATATAGTTAAACTTTATTCTTATTTAAAACTGTTGCCAGATATGAATAGTTTTGAATTGTAAATACGATTTCTATTTCTGTTATTCAGAACCCCAAATACACTGTGAAATCTATCTATGCATGGAAAATATCGATATCTCGACTGAAATGCAAATAAACTCTTTTTATAAACCTGACAACCGGAAGGTTAAAGAAAAGAAAAACATATTCAAAGTTCCTTTGCATAGAAATTCGTGAGATAAAATTGTCTTTGTGGTTTGGCACGTGAATGGAATTCATATTTTGATGCGCAAGTTCATACAATTCAGTTAGCTTCCAGTACTGAATATACTTCACCAAATTAAAAAACAGAGACCTTTCTATATCGACTTTTGACAACGACCTAAAGTTTGTGTCTTGCAATCCCACTGGCTCCAATAGATGATTTAGCATACAGTTATTTATTCAGAAACTGCCATAGTGATTGATGATATCTGAAACATTAAAATAAAAGAGTTTATCTTCAATTTTTTTTTGTGAGAAATATACTTAAAACACGAAATACGTTTTTGTAATCATAATATATATCTTTTATTTAAATTATGAATTTTCTTTGACTTATTTAAATAAAGTTATTTGACTTTTGTTATTTAGGGTATTTTGTTTTATTTTGTATAAAAAAAAAGGAAAAGTACCCAG
Organism: Caerostris extrusa; assembly: GCA_021605095.1. Taxonomy (NCBI): domain Eukaryota; kingdom Metazoa; phylum Arthropoda; class Arachnida; order Araneae; family Araneidae; genus Caerostris; species Caerostris extrusa. The sequence continues at coordinate 19,037 of BPLR01010979.1, forward strand.
TATATTATAAACAGTTTTTTACTTTGTTTATGAAATCCAATATCGAATTTAATAAAATGGTTTCATGTTATTTTATGCCTATCTATTAATATTATTCTTATTTCACCGTAAACCGATTTAGGACAAAGAAAACATGTTAATTATTAAATGTGGAGTTAAAGTAGAGTGGTTATATAATTTGTGCTTTGGTTATAATGCTTTGTGCTATGAATCCATGAAAAATTTAAGGCTGTATTACAGTTAAACACGTTATCTTAATTCAACATATAAAAATGATATAGAAATACAGTAATCTGAAAATATTAATACAAAATTACTCAAATGTCAAAATGACTTCGGTGAAAACAAATCTTTAAAATCTATAATGAATTACCAATTAACCAGTGTAATTGTCCTATCTGCTCTTGGCATCCACACAAAAACATATTATTTGTTATCACTTACCGGGTTTGAACCCAACTGTTGTTAATTGAAAGCCTATGCACATTATGGATATTCAATACACCATGTCCCATTGACAGGATTGTTTATAATTAAGTTGCCTTCAACTGAAAAGTAATAATTAGAAAGATTCTTAACTTTGAGAAACTCATAATTTTATTGATCATTTTAAATTACCACTTTTAATTAGAATAATTAATGCTTTTTATTTTTCAGAATAATTAAATACTGCATATCACAATAATTAATCCTATTTATTTGCTTTAATTACACGTAAAATATATGGGGATTGTTTTGAGAACCGGATTTACTTTACCTCTTTCAATCATTCTTATTGGTTAATTTTTTTTAAAATTCTTTCTCGAGCTATTCTTATTGGTTTATTTAAATTTCTTTTCTATTCTTTGGTTTAGTTAAATTTCTGTTCTTATTGGTTTATTTAAATTTCTTTTTTGTGCTATTCTTATTGGTTTTATTTAAATTTCTTTATTGAGCTATTATTGTTGGATTATTTAAAATTCTTTCCCGAGCTTTTTATACATAAAATTTAAAATTCTTTCCTAATATTTTGTAGATAATATTTATTTAAATTTCAAAAACATATAATTATAAAAAAATATGAAATTATAAAGATCGTCTGGTGAAAGCAAAGACGATTTTATTGCCCTAAAAAAGATTTTTCGTCTGGTTTATTTAAATTTCTTTCTTGTGCTAATTGGTTTATTTAAATTTCTTTTAATGAGCTTTTATTTAAAATTGGTTTAAAAATTTCTTTTTTGTGCTATTCTTATTGGTTTATTTAAATTTCTTTATTGAGTTAATTGTTGGATTATTTAAAAATCGCTTTTTTTAAAATTGTTTATTTTCTATCTTTTTTTCTATTGTTTCCATTTTTAATTTTTAGTTACGACTTGTTTTTCTTATACATTTTAAAATTCTTTTCAATATTTTGTAGATAATACTTATTTAAATTTCTTTCAAAAACATATAATTATAAAATTATATAATATGAAATTGCTGTAAAAGAAACGATTTTATCAAATTAAAAAATTTTCAAGAAAAAGAAAAGATTGCAATTCTATAGTTTATTTTTTTTTCAATTTTATTTTTAATTTTTATACGATTTGTTTTCATAAAATTCAAGTTGCGCTAAAGAAATAATTTAAGAATTATATTCACTTACAATAAAATGAAATTTTCAAAGATTAGTGCCCTAGCATTTCATAAAAACTTAAATAACGTAAAATTATTCTAGAATATCGTCTGGTGAAACCAGACATCTTTCATAGTTTTCAGTAAAAGAAAGGAATTCTATAGTTTTTTTTATTTTTTTTAAGATTGTTGTTATGCATTTTGTTTTTTTTATTAAATTTTGTTTTATTCGTAACATGTACATCGGTCCATCGAATTACAATTTTATTTTGTATTAAATCGCTTGAGTGAATGAAATTAAAATTTATTTTTATTAGTTTTCCTAAATATAATTTTCTTTCCAAATTTCAAATTCTCTTGAAATTCAAATTTTAATTATTTGAAACATTTTTGTGTTTTTTTTTTTTTTTTAAATATATTTTTCGCCGGTTTTAAATGTTTTTCAGATCTGAAAAAGGTAAAAGCAGATTTTTTAAGAAAAAGAAAATCTTTTGGAATTCTGCAGTTTTTTTTTTTTTTTTTTTTTTTTTTTTTTTTTTTAAGATTGTTGTTTTGCATTTTGATCTGATATTAAATTCTAAATTTTACGGAATATATAGACCCATCCAATTACAATTTTTTCGTTTTAATTTGTAATAAATCGTTTGAATGAGCGAAATTAAGAAGTATTTTTAAGCATAATTTTCTTTCAAAATTTAAAACTTTAAATTCAAATTTCTTTCATGATTTTTTATACATAATATTTATTTAAATTCCTTTCACGATCTGATAATTATAAAATTAAATAATATGAAATTGTTCTAATAAATCGTCTGGTGAAAGCAAAGTAAATTTTATTTCTAAGTGAAAAAAATATAATCGTTTGCAATTCTATAGTTTATTCTTAAGATAGCTGTTATGTATTTTGTTGCAATTCCTTCTATAAGCTCACACTCTCCCTATATATATCTTGTTTACATTTTCAATCGTTCATAAAATACTTTTTTTCATCCACTCAAGTTCAAATACATTTTTTTTAACTTGTAGTGGAGGACACTGGATGTTAATGCAGTTTTTCAAATATTAATTCAGTAATTAAATTTCATTAATTAATTTTAGTTTTTTATATATTTAAGTTGCATGCATCTACCAATAGAGGGCACCAGAAACTTAAAAAATGAATGAAAATTATTTATAAAGGATCTGCAATAGAGAAAAAAAAAAGTAGGAATTGACTTAATTTTTTTTTATATATTACTTGTTTTTTCATTAAATTCTAAGTTTTATTGGTAACATGTATATCGGCCCATCTAATTACAATTTTTTATTTTTATTTTGTAATAAATCGTTTGAGTGGACGAAGTTAAAATTCACTTTTATTAGTTTTTTCTAAATATAATATTTTTTTTTAAATTGTCTTGAAATCCAAATTGTAATTATTTGAAATTTTCATCTTTGTTTTTTAACATATTTTCGTCGGTTTTGATTGTTTTATCAGATTTGATAAAGGGAAAAGCAGATTTTTCAATAAAAGAAAATCTTTTTAAATTCTTCTACAATTTTTATTTTTACAGTAGTTATACAGATTGAAGTTTTTGCATTTTGATCATACATTAAATTCTAATTTTTATAGGTAATCTGTATAACTGCCCATCTAATTATAATTATTTAAATTTTTATTTTGGAATAAATTATTTGAATCAATGAAATTAAGAAGTATTTTTATGAGTTTTCTACATAAAATTTTATTTCAAAATTTCAATTTTTTTGAAATTTAATTTGCAATTATTTGAAGATTTCGTTTGTGTTTTTTATAAATTTTTTACCGGTTTGAAATATTCTTTTACATAGACCGGATTTTTTTTCTTGTTTTGATTAGCTTAAAATTGTGCAAACAAATTCTAAGTTGAATATAATTCAGTAAGAGAAATAAATATCGGGGAATTTAATTTGCATGAGTTTAATTTGTATTTCTCAGTAAACCTCAATTACACTTTTAGAAATTTCTAAATGCTGTAATTAAATGCTTTTGATTTCAAGTAAACATGTTTCCAAAAAGGAATGCAGGAAATAAAGTTAAGTTCAAATACAGTTAATATTTGGTTTCCTTCATGTATTAGAGGGAAAATAGTTTATTGGTTTGTTTACTGTTTTGCCGCAAGATATTCTAGTTAAAGTTAGACAAATAATCCTAGATATCTATTCAATTTCAAAGTACATATTTACTTGAAATTAGAAAGGGAGACATAAAAAAGGCTTTAAATTTCATAATGCAAATTAGTACGATTAGTACGGATTTTGAGTACGTGAAAATGTAAATGTAAATATTTTTTTTTTGTTTGAAACTATCGGCAATTTCATGTCACTAATAATTCAATGTGGCAGCTTAAAATGTTTAACTAATTCTGTTCGTTTATTTTTGTGATATTTTAATAGCATTAATATAATATTTTGTGATAAATATTATTTTTGTGGAATATTTTAATAAATTCTGAAAACTTTATGAATATATCCATCATGTTTTTAGTTTGTGGCACCGATTTTAAATGTTAAATGCGACTAATATCTGGACATTTAGTCGCTACTTTTGTCACCGGTACAGTATTTAATAAAACTTATTAATTTGCAGTACAATCATTATTTTTCATATATTGCGAAAGTAATATAGAAGCTTGAAGGGTAATTTTAATCTTGAATAATTCATATGCTTAGTTATGTTCACATAAGCCAATATTTGATATTAGTAGGTTCCTAAAGGTAGGTTTGATATTAGGGGTTCCTGATGGCCAATTGCCTAGAGATCTTGCCTTTGGTACAACCGGTTTCGGGTTCGAATCCTGGCAGTGACATGGATGTTTATGAGTCATTCGGAATCCATATTAAATTGTAGTCCTAGTCTATTTAACTTAAAATGTGCATGAGATTGACCATAGAACGACAAACTAAAACCAAACCTAAAAATTACCATCCTGATAAATTCCAATTTTTAAAAATTAAACTTTGTTATAAAATTTATTTATATAAACCGAATCATATATTGGCGTGTATTGTGCGTATGTGTGCGTGTGATGGCGAGAGAGTAGCACTCGGTGTCACAAGTTTCGGTTTCGAAGCCTAGCGATACAATGTCTGATTGTAGTGATTCAAAATCCACTTTAAACCGTAGGTCCCTGTGTAATATGACTGTAGAGCGTTGGCCATATGGCTGGCAATAATAACCCCATAAAAAGAAATGTCATGTTTTGAAATTTGCATGTAGGCAGACGGTCATCGTGGGGCTGTTGCACTACTGATGATGATGAATCTTATATTATGAATTTGTGCTCATCATGTAAAAAATAGTTGTAATATAAAAAAAAAAGTGCATAAAAAAATTTAAATTTAAATTTTCTTCATTCGCGCAATAAACCTATGGTATGCAAGTCCGTCTGCGTTTTGGCAGATTTTGAGACAGCAGGTGTTTTCTTATTACGAGGTAAGTTGGCAGTCATATGCTATATTAGACCGTGACTTACGATTTAAAGTGAACCGCTGCAAACATTCAGCAAGATCTAGAACGCTAGTCACTATACCATTAGGCCCCAACTTTAAATTACTTACATTGAATCTTAAAAGTAGCAAAAAAATATGTGACAAAATGTATATGGATAATAAACTTTGAATATAAAACAAAAAACATTATTTAATTGAATAGAATAATAAATAACAATTTGAAACTATAGTGTTAAATATAACATTGTATATTAAAATAGTCAATTATGCATGCCATATATTAAATTAGATTTACTAAACCAAATAGCAATGCTACAATTTAATAATAATCTGATATTTGAATTAAACTAAATGATGTTTATGATTAAAGATATGCATTTATTCTCGAAGAATGTGGAAATCCATATGTGATTGAATTAATTATTTTTCAAGAGTCTTGTCTGGCAACAGAAAAAGAAAATTATTTATTTAGTAAATAAATCTCTATAATAGTATTTAACTTATCAGAGCGAGATCATAACTTAAAAATTAAAAAAACAAATCTATTCTGGGAAAAAGAATTTGAAATTAATTTCCTGACAAAAATGACGGTCTTGTTATTACATGCCCAATTTCATTCTTCCCTGAATTATACAATTCAATAAAGATGCAGATTTTCTATTCCAGTCTTCATTATTTCGATTTTATTGAATTAAAAATTGGGCTTATGAGTATAATTTTATGAAAAAAAGTAGAATCATTGAATCTGGAAATGAATCACGATTCAATTAATATTCATACCATCTGTGACTGACCAGATTTCGAATGTGTCTTATACGATTCGTTCATCGTTTTATCTCTTTTCTTTGCGATTCGAAGTTCCATTTCCAACATTTCCGATTGTTTTACGTCTTTATTTGCGAATAAATTAGAATAGCTCGCGAAATTAGATTTCCGGTTGGATGTTACAGGATCACGGTATGCGACTAACTATGTACTAACTATATATTATCTGTATTGGTTTTGTTTCTTCAGCGTCCAATATGGATTTATTCTATTTGGTATATACATTTATATAGTACATAAGCTTATTTTATTTTTTAACTTAAATTTGGAAAATGAAAATTATGTCTTATGTTTTTTTTTTATTCCTTATGCTTCTAGTGTATGGATAAAAACTATAGAAAAAGAAAAAAAAAATAATGAACTGGAAACATGTCATAAGTATAATCAGTTTCTATAAAAGAAATGGTTAATAGGATTCGTTATATATATATATAAAGTTTCACGAATTTCCGTAACCCGATACATAAAAAGAAACCCATCGAAAGTAAAAACTAAAAATAAATTCTAAAAATGATATTTCTTCCAATGATCCGATGCAATGAAATTTAAAACTTATCAGACATAAACTCAAACAGTAAGCAACAAAAGTACAAATTGAATCATTAAAAGAAGAGTATATATATACGTGCTCCGTGTCATTGAAGAAGCACGACAGTGCCTTCTGGGAGGACTTTTAGGGGAATTTCGCAGCATTAACATATCGTATAGGAGAAAAAAACACCCATCATGTAGTCGGACTCACGAGACAAGATGCTGGATATCATATATCTCCATTAAGTATACACAGTTTTTGAAACAGTGTCTAAATGAAAGTTCAGCGGATAGAACCTCAGATATAATGCTCATCAGCAACGCAACTTGTAACTGAGACATGGATCGGGCACAACAAATTAACAAAATTATGTGCAAATGGATATGAAAAATACACTTTAAACATAAAACAAATACATATTGCAAAAACATTGTTTATAAAAATAAATGTAAATTATTTAAAAAAATCTGATTTATTATTTAATTGAATAGCATAATAAATTACAATTTGAAACTATAGTGTTAAAAATCACTTTGTGTATTTAATAGTCAATTATGGAAGTCATAGATTAAATTAGGTTTTAAACAAAAAAAAAACCAAAAAAAAAAGAAATAATGCATTCTAATATTAATTTTATATTTTAATTAAACTAAATGATGCGTATGATTAAAGATACGCTTTAATTCTCGGAACAACGTGCTATCCATGCGTGATTGAATTTATTATTTTCCAATTGTCCTGTCCTATCTCGCAACAGAAAAAAAAATTGATTAGTAAATAAATTCATATATAGCATCTAACTCAACATCAGTAAGATCATAACTTAAAAATTAAAAGACAAATCTATTCTAGGCAAAAGAATTTGAAATTAATTTCCTGACAAAAATGATGGCCTTCCAATTACATATCCAATTTCATTCTTCTCTTAATTATACAACTCAGTAAATAAGCATATTTCGATTTCGGACTTCATTATTTCCGATTTTATTGAATTAAAAATTGGGCTTATGAGTAAAATTTAGTAAAAAAAAAAAAAAAAAAAGAAAATTTAAGGGAATCTGGAAATGAATCACGATTCTATTAAGGTTCATACCATCTGTGACTCGACTCAGTTTCGAATTTGTCTTATTCGATTCGTTCATCGTTTTATCTCTTTCTTTGCGATTCGAAGTTCCATTTCCAATATTTCCGATTGTTTTACGTCTTTATTTGCGAATAAATTAGAATAGCTCGCGAAATTAGATTTCCGATTGGATGTTACATGACCAAGATATGCGACTAACTATATATTATCTGTATTTATTTTGTTTCTTTCAACTCCAATATGGATTTATTCTGTTTGGTACATATATTTGTATTGTGCACATGTTTATTATTATTTTAACTATAATTTGGTGAATGAAAATTTTGTCTTCGGTTCTATTTTTCTAATGCGGGCCCGAATGGCCAAATGGCTACCGCACTGTCGCTCAGTACCACAGGTTTTGGGTTCGAACCCAGCATGTGCTACGGATGTTTGTAGTGGTTAGGAATCCACTTTAAACCGTAGGTCCTGGTCTAACGTGATAGTAGAGTGTAGTGGGGGTATTGATACTCCTCGCCCGTAACGTATCTTTAAGCTACACGCACCTCCTGGGTAGTGCTAATGAGTAACATCGGTGCAGCATTGGCCTTAAGGTATCAAAGATGTCTAAGTGTTTGCCAGATAGATTAGAACAAAAAAATATATTCAAATACTCAGTTATACATGTCATATATTAAATTAGGTTTACTGAACCAAAAACTGCAATGATTCATTTTTATATTCATTTGTTATTTGAATTAAACTAAATGATATTTATTATTAAGGATACACAATTATTCTTGGAATAATATGCTATTGAATTTATTACATTTCATTTGTCTTGCCTCGTTTTGCACAGCAACAAAAAAAAATGTTTATTTAGTAAACGAATTTATATATATAGCATCTAACTCGACATCAGCAAAGTCATAACTTAAAAATTAAAAGACAAATCTATTCTAGGAAAAAGAATTTGAAATTAATTTCCTGCAAAAATGATGGCCTTCCTATTACATTTCCAGTTTCATTCTTCTCTTAATTATACAATTCAATAAAGATGCAGATTTCCATTTTGATCTAGATCATTATTTCCGATTTTATTGAATTAAAAATTCGGCTTACGAGTAAAATTTTGTAGAAAGAAAAAGATTTATAAGTGAAACTGGAAATGAATCACGATTCAATTAAGGTTCATACCATCTGTGACTCGACTAAGTTTCGAATTTGTTTTACTCGATTCGTTCATCGTTTTATCTCTTTCTTTGCGATTCGACGTTTCCTTTCCAATATTTCCGATTGTTTTACGTCTTTATTTGCGAATAAATTAGAATAGCTCGCGAAATTAGATTTCCGATTGGATGCTACATGATCACGGTATGCGACTAACTATATACTAACTATATATTATACATATTGATTTTGTTTCTTCCAAGTACAATATGGATTTTTTCTGTTTTGGTACATAGATTTATATGGTGCATAAGTTTAATTTTATTTTAACTATAATTTGGTGATTGAAAACTCTGTCTTTCTATTTTTTATTCGTTACGCTTATAATGTGCATAACAGAAACTACAGAAAAAAAACGATTAAAAAAGAAAAACCAACTGAAGATATTTTTGAAACATATTTAATTTGTATAAAAATTTTAAAAGGATTCTTTATACACGAGTATCATAGGTTTCTTAGGTAGACACATATACATATAAATATGTGAATAAATAAATATATATATATAGATGTATACATACATACATATATATATAAAATATATTAGGATTTTTATATAAATGTAATCAATATAATATGTAATCAAACAAATAATAAGCTGAAATCATTGCTGAATCATAATCAGTTTGTATAAGTGCGAAAATTTTAATCGTCCTGCCCGAGAGCTCGCGAAAAAATCAGTTTGTATAAGAAAAACCTAATAAGATTAGTTATAAACGTTTCACGGAGCTGTAACCAGACACACACACACACATATATATATATATATATATATATATATATATATATATATATATATATATATATATATATATATATATATATATATATAATATACAACATAAAAAAAGGGATAAGGACAAGTTGTGCCCCATAATTAATTAGCCATAATATATCGAAGGTAACAGCAACAAGGAATCCTGAACATGAGGACCAGATAAAACATGTTACTTCCGCTTTAATGTAACAAAAAAAAGAAATAATTGAACAGCAAATAAAATTTTTGCATCGTGTTTTCAGCGTGCTATATTATATTGATACAGATTTAAAAAATATTCAATAATAAAAAATAAAACAAATATCGAAACTATTCCAAATAAACTCGACAGTAGCATTGAAAGTGATATGAAAATTAAAATATTTAGTTCATAGTTTGAAAAATATTAAGCGCTATTTTTAATTTAAAAAAATTCAAATTTTCTAAGAACCATACTAAATCAAATATTTTACATGATATAACGTTTTTAAATGTATTTAATGATGCTATTAATTTGTCATTTTAAGTTTATTTTTGAAATTTTATTATTTTGATATACATAAATAGTATTTTTACTTACGTCAAGTCTAATGCATTTAAAATATAACTTTTAAAATTCTATCCGCATCACCACAAAATCACTTTAATTAACAAGTTCGTTAAGCTGACGGTGAAGTTTTCTGGAAAAGCGATAAAGTTAACAGCTTGCAGATCTTGTATAAATAATTATTATTCAGGATTGAGAGTTTTTTATTAGTAGTAGTCAATTTTAATTAACATTTCTTCATTAACATTTTCTAAGTCTTCAAGTAAATTTTGTATTTTTTATTTGTTTCAGATTTGAATGAAGCAGTATAATCCGATATTAACTGCATTACTGCATTAATTTTTTATTGCTCGAAATGTGTAATAATGAATATGTGAATCATTTGAAATTTCAGTATTCTTTTTGTGTATAGGAAATATTGCGTGCTGTGTATGGTTCGAAAAAATGTATATACACTCATGTCCATAAATTAAGGATAATAAGGTTCAGGCAAAGAAAGAGACAGAAAAAGCAAAACAAATTTGACTTATTTGTAAAGTCTTTTATTAACCAAAAGGTAAAGAGCAAAAAAAAAACGATGCTATATGTTTGACATAATTAATAAAAATTGCGATTTTTACTCCCTGGAGCAAATTTCAAAAAAGAACCTATTTACTAAAAAAACAGTATAACATGGTTAGTATGATGGTTAATATGGAGTATGTCTCCCGGACGATGCAATACAGGCCTTATAACGCCTAGGCATGCTGAGTATCAAATTATCAATCTGATCTTGGGGAATATTACACCACTCATCAAGCAATGCCTTCCGAAGTTCCGGTTGACAAATGGGAGGGGGTTGACGGGCTGCAATTCGTCGGCCAAGCGTAACCCACACATGCTCTATTGGATTCAAGTCCGGTGAGTATGCTGAGCAATCCATACGGGTGATATCCTCCAATTGAAGGCATTCGTCTACAATGTTTGCACGGTGAGGACGGGCGTTGTCATCCATAAACAGAAATTCAGCACCCATGGCACCCCGAAACAAACGTACATGTTGTTCCAGAATGACATCCCAATAGATGTGGCCTGTCATCGTTACACTCTGAACATGCAGGTCAGTTCTGGAACCAAGAATAATTCCTCCCCAAACGAGCCATCCTGCACCACCGTAACGGTGTCGTTCAATGGTGTTCTCTTGGTGGTAACGGGTACCTGGCGCTCTCCATATGAAAGTCCGGCGAGAATCGGACTGCAAACGAAACCTGGACTCGTCGGAAAACGTCACACAAACCACTGTTGCGGGGTCCACAATGCATGCTCTCTGCTCCAGGTTAATCGCAGGTGACAGTGAGTTGCGGTAAGTGGAACACATCTGACAGGCCTACGAGCATATAGACCAATGTGCCCTAAGCGTCTCTACACGGTCTGCCTTGAAACTGTCGCACCGGTTGCTGAAGAAAGCTGACGAGACAGGTCTGATGCTGGGCTCCGTCTGTTTCTTTTGGCAGTAACTGTTAAATACCGGTCCTCATTCGGCGTTGTAACTCGGGGGCGACCTGTGCTGTAACATCTACGCACATTACCATCATCTTGAAATCGTTGCCAAAGCCTGGAGAAGACACTCTGGGCGATTCCAAGTTCCTCGGATACTTCCAGCTGGGTACGTGCACATTCCAGTCGTCCGATAATTCTACCACGTAAAAAATCATCCAAATGCTTCCTTTGTGCCATAACTATGCGGTTATTGCACTGAAAGTCTTTTAAAGCGCTTGTGAACAATTTTACTTCTTTGCCACCATTCCTTATATACCCCTCTCTTACACTCGTCATTGTGACGTACTATCCGCGCCATCTGGTGGTTTCCTGTAATTTGCATATTCTTCTTCCAGATGTGCGTGATAATTCTACAGGTGAAATTTTTATTTTAGAGTTCAATTTCTGTGTGATTCTGAATTATCCTTAATTTATGGATATGAGTGTAGTTTAATAATGATACTTTAATAATTTTATTTACAATTAAAAATTTAATTTATTCTCAAAATTATTCATTGATATAAAATAGTCTTTTTAGGTATGTGGAAAAAGGAATTCTCCGAATAAATCGAAAATCAGAGAATATGATGCTTATATGTATAATGTAAGAATTATATTGTCAGAGGAATTGAAAATTTCATTCGATACATCTTCGAACTCAACAATTCGAACAATTAATCAATAAGAAGTTGATGCAGTTCTTATTTAAGCTATTACACTATGTTCTGTCATGTTTAGATCCTTCAATAATAACACCTTGCTTTCTTCAATGCCATTGCATGTCCTCCCTCAAATGGGGACATATTCTGATATTGTGAATGTAACCTCTTGTCCTATGTTACACATTATCGAACCATCGGCCTATGCTCGAACATTTAACTACTTAGAAGAGCGCAACATTCAGGGAATGGAATGGAATGGATTTTTATGGACAAGCATTACATTATATACAGAATTCTGAGTAAATACAAATTATTATTTACAAAAAGAAAAATAAAGATTTAAATTTGATTCACGAGTGCAGTTCACTCCAAGGACGGAGATTTTCAGAGTTCTCCAGTCTACGACAAATCTGAACACGTGGTATGTGGCAGACCATAACTATCACACGCGTGATACACAAAACCACAAAGGGCTCACTTTGAAAACAGGTTTGGAAACTCTGGCCTATTCAGTCACTTCAGAGAAAAAAATTAAAAACAGCACTTATAATCAACACGTCAAGGGTTCAACACGTTCAGCTTTCCTCACTTCTCATTCAAGTATACGTTATCTCAGTTCATGGTCTATCATCAATTATGATGAAACAACTCATGGTGTAGTCCATATCCCATCAGTAATTGTTTCGATCTGTGAAAATCGCTAATAACTAATCACTATTTCAAACAATCGCTAATTTCATGTGATCTCATTGTCAAGTACACTGATTATCTGCAACCATATTTGAGTGACAGGTTGGTCTCATTAGTACAAAACACTAATTGCCTTTTAATATAAAAACACTGCTGTCAAATTTGAGTGATAGTCTGTTATTATGTATTTGTTAAATACATGCATTCCACTCTCTTAAAAAATGAAATGCCACAACTCTTCCCGTTAGAAAAATGCTACATGCATAATCCAAATAAACTGATAGTATCAAATTCTAATGGACGCTATGTTGTACGATAGAAAGTTTCCTTTTTAAACAAAATTTAGATATTTAGTTGTAATGCTCTGGAGCTCTAGCTTTTCTTTTAAAGTCATAATTCAATCAATTGCATGTTGAAACAAAATTGCGCTTATATAGAAAATTCGTTACAATCAGATGAGTTTTATTTGAAGAATATTTCTTTGCAGTGTGCATTGTTTATCATTGAAATTTGGTTAAAATATTACCACCGTTTGCATGGTACATGCTACAATTGGTTTGTAAAAACAATATACATGTTTGAAAGAGTTGTTTTTATAGTACTGAAACCTCATTTCATATCATAAAATGTTTTGTTTCGGCGAACTTGAATAGAAAATATTTTTCTGTAGTAAACCGAGTTCTTTTTTTCCTTAGCCCAAGTCAATTTCGCTTAACTTACATCACCAGATTTTTTTTATGAATATTTTAAATTTTTTATAAACACACCTTCATATCCTTCTCGTACAAAGCATACACTCGTTTCCTTCTACTCAGATAAAAACACTTCATATTTTCGTCATAAACAGGAACGTGACCAGACTTATGCGATTCATTTAGTTATACTGAAATTCAAAGAAAAAAAAAAAACTAAAAACAATCCGGAACGTCAAGTAACAGAAGCAATTGGACGAATTTTTAAAGCTCTCAATGTACGTGCTAACTGAAATTTAGTTTTTAACTTTGCTGGTATACTTTATTTTATATAGATGATCTAATAATATATATATCTTAAGAAAACGTCACATATTTTAAATTTACAAGCATTATAATACATATACATAAATTCTGGGTTAATACACATTACTATTTACAAAATGAAGAAAGGTTTATTAAAGATTTAAACTTAATTCACAAGTGAAAATTTCTCTTACGACGAATCTAAACACGGGGTCTGCAGCAGACCACAATTATCACACGCGTGAAATAAACGAAACCACAAGGGGCTCAGTTTGAAAAATAGGCGGAAACTCCGGCCTACATAATTAAATCAGAGAAAAACAACACTTGTTGTCAAGTCGTCGCAAAACTCTTTTTCTTCTTTTACAAAAACCTCCTTTTAAGAAAAATCTATCTAGTGGATGGATCAGCCTCCCTCTCTTTCCATTGGAGTAGACATTTTCTCAGCTCATGGTCTATCACCCATAACGATGCAGCAACTCATGGCGTAATGCATATTCCATCTGTAATTGTTTCGATCTGTGAAGGTCGCGCAGGCAATCGCTCATTTCAGAAAGCCTCATTATCCTTGACTCTGATTATCTGCTATCAGATTTGAGTGACATATTGTTAGCATTAGTACAAAACACTAATTGCATGTAATATAATATAACAATGCTTATCTGTTGTCAAATTTGAGTGACATGTTGTTATTATGTACTTGCAAATAATATACATTCCTCTCTTCTAGGAATGAAATCCTAATCGCGTGGGAAATATGATACTGAACAATCAAAATAAACTGATAGTATCAAATTGGAATGGAAGCTATGTTGTACAATAGAAAAATTTTTTTAAACACCATTTAGACATTTAGTTGCAATGCTCTGGAGCTTTTTAAAGTCAAAATTCAATCAAATTCATTGTGAAACAAAGTTGCACTTACAAAAAGAAAATTCGTTACAATCAAATGATTTTTCTTCGTTGAATATTTTCGTGTGTATTTTTTATCATTGAAATTTGGTTAAAATATTACCACCATTTGCATAGTAAATGCTAAATTGGTTTGTAAAAACAATATACTTTTTAAAACAGTTGTTTTTATAATACTGAAATAGCATTTGATATCATAAAATGTTTTGTTTCGCCGAACTTGAATAGAAAATATATTTCCGTAGTGAACCGAGTTCTTTTTTCTTAGATGCAGAGAATTTCGTTTAACTTACATATCCAGTTTTTTACGAGCATTTTAAATTTTTTATAAACACACCTCCATATTCTTCGCGTACAAGCATCATGCACTCGTTCACTTCTACTCAGATAAAAACACTTCATGTTTTCGTCATAAACAGAGGACGTGACCGGACTTACGCGATTCGTTCAGCTATACAGAAATTCAACGAAAAAAGAGACTAAAAACAATCGGGAAAAGTCAAGTAACAGAAGCAATTGGACAAAATTTCAAAGTTCTGAATGTACGTGTGAGTTGGAATTTAGTTTTTAAGTTTTCTATTAAGTTTTTACTTTGTATAGAAGGTCTTATAATATTTCTTATAAGAAAACCTATCAGAAAAAAATTGCAGTTAATTTTTTTCTAAGTGTATTTTACTTTCATGCTTGAGGAATAATGGAAATATTTTATTATGATCATTTTTATACTATAATAAAGTGGAATATAAAATATATATATATATATATATAATAATATATATATATATATATATATATATAGATATTTGGGGCCAGAATGGCTGGGTGGCTAGCGCATGGTACCACAGGTTTCGGGTTCGAGTCCCGACGGTGCCATGAATTTTGTGGTGTTCGGAATACAATTTAAGAGCGTTGGGCGTAGGGCTGACAATCCTAGCCCGTAAATAGACAATATCTACTGTCTAGAAATCTGCCAGTAGGCAGAGGCTGTTGCGCCACTGAGGATGATGAATTTCCTTCCTCAAAAATAAAATAACATTTGGTATCACATTTTTTAGGTCCGATCCCAGTGGTGACATAGATATTTGTTAGTGGTTTGGATTCCACTTTAACCTGTAGATAACGGTCTAATATATACACTTTACTATTATATAGTGTCAGCCCTACGCCCAACAACGCTTCCCTGTAAAAAGACAGCATGTCTTGTTTCGAACTTTGCAGCAGGCAACCGGAATTGGTTCCCCATGGGGAAGTGCATGATGATCATTTAGGCATTTTGGTAGCAATGCTCTAGCTATTCTTTAAATCCAAAATTCAATCAATTGCACGATGAAACAAAAAAGATACTTCGTTACACCCAGATAGTCTGATAAAGAATATTTTTTATAGTTTGCATTTTTTTATGATTGAAATTTGATTAAAATATTACCACAGTCTGCATGGTATATGCTAAAACTGATTGAGTTGTTTTTATAGTAGTGAAACCTCATTTCATATCATAAAATGTTTTGTTTCGGCGAACTTGAATAGAAAGTATATTTCTGTAGTAAGTCGATTTCTTTTTCCTTAGACTAGGCGAATTTCGTTTAACTTACAGCCCCAGTTCTTTTTTATGAGCATTTTAAATTATTTATAAACACACCTCCATTTTCTTCGACGTACGAGCATGCACTGGTTCACTTCTACTCAGATAAAAACACTTCATGTTTTCGTCATAAACAGAGGACGTGACCGGACTTACGCGATTCGTTCAGTTATACAGAAATTCAAAAACAACAAAAACAATCGGGAAAAGTCAAGTAACAGAAGCAATTGGACAAAATTTTAAAGTTCTGAATGTACGTGAGAGTTGGAATTTAGTTTTTTAAAGTTTGCTGGTATGCTTTACTTCTTGTAGAAATTCTTACAATGTTTCTTATAAGAAAACGTGTCAGAAAAAATTTTCATGCGATTTTTCAAAATATACACTACACTCATGCTTAAGGAGTAACGAATATATTTTACAAAACTTATAGAGCATTAATTTATGTATATATGGTATATTTAATTAATAAATGCTAATCTTTCAGAAACCTGAAATTATATTATTAAATATTGAGTGTGGCATTTTTGGAATACATTTATGTTTGTTAAATATGCTTTAATTAAAAAACTATATTTAATAATTTGAAACATTAGGATATAGAATAACTATATATATAATGTTTTCCTATGGAAGAAGTTTTGGCATTTCGTTCTCAGGACAGAGAATGAAATGCTAAAACTGAAATGTATGTTATTTGATAAATACATAATAACAATCCATCACTCAATTTTGACAGCAGACAAGCACTGTTGTGGATAGTTATATTACATGCAATTAGTGTTTTGTACTAATGATAACGACCTGTCACTCAAATCGGATAGCAGATATTCAGTGTCATGGATAATGAGACCTCATGAAATTAGCGATTATCTGTGCGACCTTCAAGGTCGAAACAATTACAGATGAATATGGACTACACCATGAGTTGTTCCATCATGATTATGATAGAACACGAGCTGAGAAAGCTAATTAAAGAATTTAATTCATAAGTTTTATATTACTTTATTACTTTATTTTATTTATAGAATAAAGTAACTTAAAAATTTAAAGATTAAAAGTTTTTAAATAAATGTGTAAATTTATGAAAATTTTATAGTAGAATTCTAAATTTATTGATGTGCTGTTTATTAGTATTTAAATTAAATAATAAAAAGTATACATCAATTATTAGTTCTATAAATTATATTTATGTAAATAATCACCTTATAGTTTTTTGTTATTATTTAATTAAATACATACAAAGAACTAATAACGTATATAAAAAATATTAAAAAAACGACAATCGAATATCAGTTAAAATCACGTCACCCTAAGTTTATTTCTCTGAAGTGAAAACGAAATAAAGTGTCCAAGAATAAAAATAATTTGTGCTTTTTTTTTTTTTAATTTATTTAATAATACTTTATTGACAACTGTCTGGGATCACCAGGATTTTTTTTTTTAAACAAAAGATTTACTTCCAATCTTTCCGGAAAAAAAAAAGGATTTTATTTTTTCAATTTATCTTTATAGATTATAAAAAGAGGAATGTTTCCAAATTATGATCAGATATTTTTTGGAATTTCAAACCTGAATCTGAAAGGGTTTTTTTTCCTTTAAAAAAAGTAAAAATAAATGGTTTTTGTATCATCAGGATTTTACTAGAATTTCAAATTTTTTTAAAGCACCCAATTTATTTGAAACTAAAGTATAATCTGTGTTTCCTGGGCATTCATGGAGAAGAGGTTTTAAAGATTAAAAAAAAAGTTGAATTTGATCGAATTTTATCATGTGATTGAGACAAAGTAGAATCGAATAAGTATTGAAGTCTTTTCTTTATTTATTTCCAATGGCAAGGCAATACAAGTAAAAATAAGAATAATAATAATAACACGAAGGCAAAAAAAAAAAAAAAAAAAAAAATACAAATAATGATAGTATACCGGGCCTAAATTGAAAATTGTCTAGCTCTCTGGCGCTCGGGGCCACAGGTTTCGGATTCGAGTCCCGACGGTGCCATGGATGTTTTGGGAATCCACTTTAACCCTTTAGATCCCGGTCTAACATGATCGTAGATTGTTTCGGGTCTATTGTTACTCCACGTCCTTCGCTTATCTTCAAGCTACACGCACCTCCTAGTAACGTCGTAGTGCTGAGTAATGTCGATGCAGAGCTTTCCTTAAGGCACCAAAGACGACTGTGTGATTGTTTGCCAGCTGCATTACAAAAAAAAAAATAATTAAAATTAATTTTTTGAATAAATATAAAAAATTTATAAAAAATTTTTATAGTACAATTTTAAATTTACTGATGTGCTGTTTACTAGTATTTAAATTAAATAAAAAATATATAATATCAATTATTAGTTCTATAAATTACATTTATGTCAATAATAACCTTTCAGTCTTTTGTTATTAGTTAATTAAATATATACAAATAAACTAATAACCTAAAAGGAATATAAAAAAGACGCCAAATTCGTCATCGAATATCAGTTTAACTCACGTCACCCTAAGTTTATTTCTCTGATGTGAAAACGAAATAAAGTCTCCAAGACTAAAAATATTTCTTCTCTTTCTTTTCTTTTTTATTTAATAACACTTTATTGACAACTGTCTGGGATCACCCGAATTCTTTTAAACAAACAATTTACTTTCAATTTTTTCAATTTATCTTTTTAGATTACAAAAAGAGGAATGTTTCCAAATTATGATCAGATATTTTTCTGGAATTTCAAACCTGAAACTGAAAGTTTTTGTTTTCCTATACAAAAAGAAAAGAAATTGTCTTTGTACAAGTATAATCCATAAAAATAAAGGGATGTTTTTTTTTCTGGAATTTCAAATTATTTTAAAACACCCAATTTATTTCAACCTAAAGTATAATCTTTCTTGTTTCCTGGATACTGATAGAGAAGAGGAGGTTTTAACTTAAACAAAAAAAAAAAAAGTTGAATTTGATAGAATTTTATCACATGATTGAGACAAACTACAATCGAATAAGTAGTGAAGTTTTGAAAAACCATAAAAACTTTAATATAATAGAAGAAATCTATAAGAAACCTTAAAATACTACTGTGCCTTAACGGTAAGACCAATTATTTTTTTTTTTAAACTCTTTATTTAATCTTCCAAATTTATTTCATCGCCTTCAAAGTAATCACCTCCGGACACAATGCACTTATGACAACTTTTTTTCCAACCTTCAACGCATGCTAAAAAGTCATCGGCAAGGATGGCCATCAAAGCGCGCCCCGATTCACGTTGAATCTCTTCAATCAACTCAAAACGGTGTCCCCAGAGTCGTCTTTTGAGTTTAGGGAATAGCCAGAAGTCGCACGGTGCGAATACGGTAGTTGTGGAACGATATGGGTTTCATTTTTGGCGAAAACGTCACGAAGATTCAATGCAGTGTGAGCTGGCGCATTCAGTGTTTTAGATAACACTCTAGAGTTGACGCGTTTGAGGCCCAAAATGAAGTTGATTGATCCTTTTGAAATTTCAACATCATCAGTAAAGGTCTCTATTTGCAAATCGACAGTTTGCAAGCAGCAAATCTTTAATTTTTGGACGTGAGCTCCGTCAACGCGTTCTCTGTCTTCTTCGAACTATTTAAAATCACTTCTAAACATGATACAGGAATGCAGTGGCGCTTTCAGTGTTCCACCACGTCATACGAAATTGATGGGAAAATTTGTGGAATTTTGTTTTGATGCCATACCGCTTCCCTCTTCTTCAAGTATCCTCAATATGTCCTCCCTGTATGTAAAAATAATATAAAGAAAACGCCAATTCCGATATCGAATATCAGTTAAACTCACGTCACCCTAAGTTTATTTCTCGGATGTGAAAACGAAATAAAGTCCCCAAGACTAAAAATATTTCTGATATTTCTGTTTTTTTTTATTTAATAATACTTTATTGACAACTGTCTGGGATCACCAGAATTCTTTTAAACAAAAGATTTACTTTCAATCATTTGAAAAAAAAAAAAAAAAAAAAAAAATTTTTTTTTCAATTTATCTTTATGGCTATAAAAAGAGAAATGTTTCCAAATTATGATCAGATATTTTTCAGGAATTTCTAACTCGAAACTAAATTTTTTTTTAATTCTTTTTAAAAAAAAAGGAATTGTCTTTGTATAATCCATAAAAATAAGGGCGGGTTTTTAAACTAGAATTTCAAATTATTTTAAAGCACCCAATTTATTTTGAACTAAAGTATAATCTTCTGTGTTTCCTGGGCACTCATGAAGAAGAAGAGTTTTAAAGAAAAAAAAGTTGAATTTGATCTAATTTTATCATGTAGTTGAGACAAAGTGGAATGGAGTAAGTATTGAAGTTTTAAACAACCATAAAAATCCTTAATATAATGGTATAAATCTATTAAAAACTTTAAAATACCTGATTTCTTTCATGGTCAGTGTGACCTAAGGAAACAGTTAAAATGATTTGCTTAACATAACTTCTTAAAATTTACACAAGCGTTTACTTTAAAGTTGTTGAATATTCGAATTGCTATTATTCTTGATAATTTTTCTGTTACCATATCTTTTTCTCACACTTGTAAAATCAATTGATGAAATACACGTAAAATGACATAAAAACATGTAAAATGACATAAAAACATGTAAAATGACATAAAAACATGTAAAATGACATAAAAACATGTAAAATCCCTTGACTTTCTGGAAAAAAAGTCAAGCTCTCCTGGTCTCGCTGTAACTTGTATGGATAAATTTGATTCTATAATTCGGCTATGTTGTCGTTAACCACATAAATCTAATATTTGACAGGAGATAACTCTCTTAGGTTTATCTCACTCTCACTTTTATATATATATATATATATAGATATAATCCCGGCTGTCATGGATGTCCGTAGGTTATCTTTTTAGGTCCCTACACTCACGTCAGAGCGTTGCTTAGTTAGTAACGTAGTTTATCTTCAAGGACAGAGCTTGTAATTCAGGCATCCAAGACCACTATTTATGTGTTTGCTAGTTGCATAAGAAAAAAAAATAATCATCATAAAAGCTCTTAATTATTATTTTAATCAATAATTAAATATTTACAAAAGAATATATATATGAAAGGAATAATATAATATATAAAAGGAATTATAATATTTTTAAATAATATATATAAAAGAAATATAAAAGATGCCTATTTCGACATCGACTATCAGTTAAACTCACGTCACCTTAAGTTTATTTCTTTAAGGTGAAAATGAAATAAAGCCTCTAAGAATAAAAATAATTTGTGATTTCTTTCTTTTTTATAATAATAGTTTATTGACAACTGTCTGGGATCACCAGGATTCTTTTAAACAAAAGATTTACTTCCAATCTTTCCCTGGAAAAAAAAGGAATTTTTTTCAGGGAAAGCAAATCTTTTGGAAAAAAAAGTTTGAAAAAAAAAAAAAAAAAAGGAATTTTTTTTTTTTCAATTTATCTTTATAGAATATAAAAAGAGAAATGTTTCCAAATTATGATCAGATATTTTTCAGAATTTCAAACCTGAAACAGAAAGTTTTTTTTTTTATCTTTTTTTAAAAAAGGGAACTGTCTCTGTATAATCCATAAAAATAAAGGGGTAGCTTTTTTTTTCACTAGAATTTCAAATTATTTTAAAGCACCCAATTTATTTGAAACTAAAGTATAATCTTCTGTGTTTCCTGGGCACTCATGGAAAAAAAGAGGTTTTAAAAAAAAAAAAAAGTTGAATTTGATAGAATTTTATCATGTGATTGAGACAAAGTAGAATTGAGTAAGTATTGAAGTTTTTAAAAAAAACCTAATATTCCTTAATATAATGGGACAAATCTATTAAAAATTCTACAAAATTCCTTAATATAATGGATCAAATCTATTAAAAATCTATAAAATTTCTTATTTCTTTCATGGACAATATGACCTAAAGCAACAGTTAAAACGTTTTGTTTAATTTAATGTCTTAAAATTTAATATTATGCCTCTTTTTACATAAAAAAAATATATAATTATGCCTTTGTTTATATTTAATACTAGTTTTCAATACTACTTTGTAGTACACCATAAATATAAGTAAACAACAATATCAGAGGATTTTAAATTATCATAGAATTTTGTAATCCTGACTGTACAGAAGAACGCTTCAAAGACGCTATCAAAATTTGTATCGAATCTACTCATTTCTGTCAGCAGTTCACTACAACGCACCAAATTGGATATATTGCAAATCCTGGAATACATCCAATTTGGATCCAAAATACCGTATAGACGAGGCACTATCAAAATCTCTATCGAGTCTACTGCAACATACCAAATTTGACGTATTATAAAACGGATGTACACCACATTGGACATTGCACTGCTTTCGTCCAATTCGGAGCCACTGAAGTTTTGGAAGAACATCAACAGAAGGATCAAATGGAAACGTTATATCTTTCACTATTTTCTCGAATCAATTTAAGAACAGGGCTTGAGATTAATACTGTATATCTATATAATCTAATATCTAATAGTCGATATAATATTATATATCTAATATTATATCGACTATTAGATGATTAGATTATATAGATATACAGTATTATATCTAATATTATATTTAGCACACTGAAGTTTAGAAAGAACGTCAATAGAAGAAGGGTTCATGCATTATTTTCAAGGAAAAAAGCATCCATATGTGGAGGTTAATGGTTTGGTTTGCTGCTCTACGATCCTTCTATGCACACTTTAGGCCAATTATACTGGGATCTACAGTTTAAAGTGGATTCTGAGCCCCTAACAAACATCCATGCCACCGCCAGGACTGGAACCGGAAACCTCCCGGACCAAAGGCCAGAACGCTAGCCAGTTGACCATCAGGCCTTCCATAAGTGGAGGAACCGTTTCAAAATTTTAGTGACAAAATATGTGGCAGATTTATCATGGTTCACTTGAGTAACGTTGGATCTGTTATATACCTGTCTGACAAATGATCCCAAGTAAAGACATACTGCATTCAATAAAAACCTAAATTATCGTCATACACAATATATTTCTACATTTATAACAAAATAATTTTATAGTGAAGAAGAATATATAAGTAATGTTTTGTACATTTATATATATTATAGAAATAGAAATATAAACAAGTAAAGCGCAGAACTCTTTTAGTTTTTGAGCTAATTCACGCTTGAATTTCATCTTTAGAAAACCAAATTGAGAAATCGCTCTTAATACTAAACCAATTCTCTCTCTTTTTTTTTGTCATATTTCTTTTTCAATTATTTTCTTTTCTCACCAAGAAAAATGACTTATTTACACTTTTTTTAGTTTGTTTATAGACTTGAGTTTGCTTGATTTATTTTTGCAATCAGCACGTTCGTAATAAGGTTACGTTTTTATCCGAAGTTTATATATAAAGGGTAAATATATTTACACCACAGTTCACTAATAACCATGTCGTCTATTGTTATTAGTTTATTAAATACATAACATAAGATCTAGTAACATACAGGGTGTTTATAATTAAAAGTCCCACTTTCAAAATTCTGTAAAAAGAATCACTCGTCACAATGAGTTCAAATTTGAATTGTAAATATTTGAAGAAGAGGGAAACGGTAAGACATCAAAAAGTAGTTCCAAAGTGTATTAATAGATAGAGCTGTAAGCGGCATAAATAAAGTCATTTCGGCTGTCAGTGATATTTTTAATCGAAATGACAACGTATTTGGCATGAGTTGCACATTAAACCAAATGTAGTGTTCAATGTGCTTAATTGTTTCAGTTTTTGAATTAAAAATTGACTTCCAAGTAACTCAATAGTTGTGATACTATTCGTAGAGACCCCATTTACCAGCGAGGTCATATCAAATTGGATGGGAAATATCGATGAAATTTAATTTGGAAATGTTTTTGATGCCATACCGTTTCCCCTTCTTCAAGTAACTTCAGTTCAAATTTGAACTCATTGTGACGACTGGTTCTTTTTTACATCATTTTGAAAGTGGGACTATAATTATAATCACCTGTATTACAGAAATATAGTATATTGTAAATATTATAGGGATATAAATTTTAAACAAACGCAGCACAGAATTTCGTTCGTTTTCGAACTAATTCACTGAATTTAATCTTTTGAAGTTCCAACTGAGATATCTCTCTTAATACTAAACTAAATCTCTTTTTTTTTCACATTTATTTTTCAATTATTTTCTTCCTTCACCAAAAAAAAAAAAAAAAAAAGACTCCATTGTTATTTACACTTTTTTTTTTAGTTTGTTTATAGACTAGATTTCGGTTGATTTATTTTTGTAATCAGCAAGTAGTAATAAGGTTACGTTTTCTTCCAAAAGTTTAATTTTCTTTTCTGCAAGCCTGAAAAAATATTTTTCGATTCAATCTTTTTTGTATCATTAAGGTTAAATGAAGAGTATAACGTAATATGCCCACACTTTGGTAATTGTTTTTTTCTTCCAATTTACTTTAAATGAAAAACTTACGCATGCGAGTTAATTAAAAAACAATTAATTTCTTTATTTTTAATTATATTTTAAACTCTTAATCGTAATTGCATAAAAGTAAACAGATTTTAATTTTATTGTATTTTAGGAATTTTTCTAATATCAGAAATGATTGGAATACTGCATAGGTATAAAATTTTGCTCACAAAAAGTAAACAAATTTATTATATCCATTTACCTCTTTATTCATCACAAATTTTAAAAAATATTTTTCTTTACCTTAAAATTATTATATTATCATTCATAAATTATTTCTTTTCTTTAAAAATTTTTAAATGGTGTTTTTGCTTTTCAAAATCGTTATTTCTGTCATAAATTGATTGTTTTTCAAAATCACTTGGCGTTATACATGATAATTGAACTTAATCCGATTTTGGATTTGAAATCTTATTGAGGGACATATTTTACTGATATATACTTTCCTATTACTCCTATAAAAATTGATAATTAAGTATCAAGTTAATTATATGGAATTAATCGTATAGTATTTCATTGTATAACTAATGACTAATAATGTAAATAATTTCATAGCGTAACTAACGCATATTATGAGCCATTGATCTATTTTGATGTTGCCAATAATAAACTAACTAATTATGGTGTAATTTATAAATATCGTTCTTTATCAAATAGTAGTATTTAAAAAACATTTTTTAAATATTAAACTATTTAAAAGTGTTGTTTCTGTTGTAATTTTCGTAACATTAAATTACATTTATCTTTTGTAAGAGATGTTGCTAATAATAAACTAACTAATTATGGTGAAATTTATAAATATGAGTCTTTATCAAATAGTAGTATTTAAAAAACATTTTTTTTTAAACTATTAAAAAGTTTGTTTTGTTGTAATTTTCGTAACATTAAATTAAATTTATCTTTGTAAGAGATGTTGCTAATAATAAACTAACTAATTATGGTGTAATTTATAAATATGAGTCTTTATCAAATAGTAGCATTTAAAAAACATTTTTTTAAATATTAAACTATTAAAAAAGTGTTGTTTTTGTTGTAATTTTCGTAACATTAAATTAAATTTATCTTTTGTAAGAGATGTTGCTAATAATAAACTAACTAATTATGGTGTAATTTATAAATATGAGTCTTTATCAAATAGTAGCATTTAAAAAACATTTTTTTAAATATTAAACTATTAAAAAAGTGTTGTTTTTGTTGTAATTTTCGTAACATTAAATTAAATTTATCTTTTGTAAAGAGATGTTGCTAATAATAAACTAACTAATTATGGTGTAATTTATAAATATGAGTCTTTATCAAATAGTAGCATTTAAAAAAAAACATTTTTTTAAATATTAAACTATTAAAAAAGTGTTGTTTTTGTTGTAATTTTCGTAACATTAAATTAAATTTATCTTTTGTAAGAGATGTTGCTAATAATAAATTAACTAATTATGGTGTAATTTATAAATATGAGTCTTTATCAAATAGTAGCATTTAAAAACATTTTTTAAATATTAAACTATTAAAAAAGTGTTGTTTTTGTTGTAATTTTCGTAACATTAAATTAAATTTATCTTTTGTAAGAGATGTTGCTAATAATAAACTAACTAATTATGGTGTAATTTATAAATATGAGTCTTTATCAAATAGTAGTATTTAAAAAACATTTTTTTAAATATTAAACTATTAAAAAGTGTTGTTTCTGTTGTAATTTTCGTAACATTAAATTAAATTTATCTTTTGTAAGAGATGTTGCTAATAATAAACTAACTAATTATGGTGTAATTTATAAATATGAGTCTTTATCAAATAGTAGTATTTAAAAAACATTTTTTTAAATATTAAACTATTAAAAAAGTGTTGTTTCTGTTGTAATTTTCGTAACATTAAATTAAATTTATCTTTTGTAGAGATGTTGCTAATAATAAACTAACTAATTATGGTGTAATTTATAAATATGAGTCTTTATCAAATAGTAGTATTTAAAAAACATTTTTTTAAATATTAAAACTATTAAAAAGTGTTGTTTCTGTTGTAATTTTTCGTAACATTAAATTAAATTTATCTTTTGTAAGAGATGCTGCTAATAATAAACTAACTAATTATGGTGTAATTTATAAACAGAGTCTTTATCAAATAGTAGTATTTAAAAAACATTTTTTTTAAATATTAAACTATTAAAAAAGTGTTGTTTCTGTTGTAATTTTCGTAACAATAAATTAAATTTATCTTTTTGTAAGAGATGTTGCTAATAATAAACTAACTAATTATGGTAATTTATAAATATGAGTCTTTATCAAATAGTAGTATTTAAAAACATTTTTTTAAATATTAAACTATTAAAAAAGTGTTGTTTCTGTTGTAATTTTCGTAACATTAAATTAAATTTATCTTTTGTAAGAGATGTTGCTAATAATAAACTAACTAATTATGGTGTAATTTATAAATATGAGTCTTTATCAAAATAGTAGTATTTAAAAAACATTTTTTTAAATATTAAACTATTAAAAAAAGTGTTGTTTCTGTTGTAATTTTCGTAACATTAAATTAAATTTATCTTTTGTAAGAGATTGTTAAATACCTTGCGATTTAAAATCTTACCCATCAGTCTAAATTAATAATAGTAGAGTTTCTTTTAATTTTATTTTAAAAAACAACTGATCCTATTTGCCCACTTTGTGATTCTGGAGAAGTACAAGGACCTTGCTTGTGCTCTTCATGGGCCTTCAGAGGGGTCGATATATTGGAAAAAAGATCGCGCATTAGGCAGTGACTTCTTAGGTTTTGATAGTTGTATTGTTCTTAGTGCTGTTGTTCTGTGTAACATTTGCCTAGCTAATGGCAAAAATTTTTTTTAATTAAATTATTCATATTTAAATATAGAAAGAGATATAAATTGATATATTTCAGGTTTCAACATTTCAAGTTAAACAAGTGATTGAATAATCGTTTCTCTAATATATTATTTAAAAGTTTATACTTGTAAGCTTCAAATTTGTCAAAGCATATCAGATACGTAAAAAGTTTGTCGTTTTACCATTATGAATAGCGCTTTTTAATAAATATATTTTGAAAAACCAAAGTTTAGAAAATTAGAAACACCAATAATAGATTCGGCACTCGGTTTTTTTTAAATAATTATTTAAATATTTACCCATTAAATACAAAATATGCAGTTTTTATATAATTAACAGCATAGATTGTTAGCATATTATACATATTTATTATTGACAGAATTTTTATCTTTAAAAATGTTTGCAAATATATTACATTAGTATTACAAATATTTTTTAAATTCAAATCTATAGCATCTATCTGTATTAGTTTAATTTGAAAAGTTAAATTTAAAAAATAAACTGATTTCATTTTAGTAAATGTCTAGTAAATGTCTTAGTAAATCATTTAGTAAATATTTTCTTTTATTTAGAAAATTTAGTATCGAAATAAAATACCTACATAAATCCATTTATTTTATAAAATGCTTTTCAAAACATTTATAGTCATTGCAACTGCATGCAGCATTTTCATTTGGCACTAGATCTTACTGAAGTAACATTTATCCTCGGCCAAAATACATGTTTATTCGAAGTGCACTAAAACCATCAACACATCAAACACCAATTGCCCTAATCCCTACCTACGAAATTTCAAAATCGCACAAAAGACTTTGCAGTTTCCAATTCGAGGGACATTTGTATTCCTTTTGCAAATCCTCACACGCATCAAAATCGCGCCGGAAATCGTCTGATGCCAAACGATAAATATAGCCCGGAGATTACGTCCACACCTTTGTCTTTTCACACCAAACGATTCTTTTTCAAACTTCAAAAGCATTCCATCCTTCCTTTTCAGAAAATGTGTTCTCCGAACGTTCCATGAAGGCGGAGAGAAGCAATTGATTACTTTTCCGAATATTTGTCCCTCACGACGATTCAGTCCGTCTTCCCCCTTGAGGACAATTGTTCCTTTTTGGCGGCACGGTCCAATGAGTTATTTGGGGGACACATTTTCTCTCACGCTCATTGGCCGGCCTTCAATATCAGAACGGGTCTGAGATGAAGTGCAGCATTCCGAATGAAAAGTAATCACGATTCTTTCATGGGTCGGCGAATGCTGATGACAGAGGAGGATGTACTCTTAAAAGCAGATGGTCTGCCATCATGTAATCACATGTAAAAGCCCTTTGGAGGATATTTAAAGTTTGTTTTATTAAAATATTCAAAGAACGTGTCATTTTATGCAAATACAATTTTTAAGTTTAAATTACGTTCATTGTTTTCGACTCTTTCAATATTCATGACTCATTAATTGATTTTAAATTTGAAGCTATCAAAATTAAATTGACAGCCATGCGAATAGAAATTGCAACATTTTATTATTTATTAACAATTATATTTTTATTTCAGTTTCCATTCGATTTTTAAAACACTTTTAATTTATTTCATTATTTCAAATGTTTTTTTTTTAAAATTATTTTATTTCATTGCTTGCAGTATCTGTTTTCAATTATTTTTTTATTATTTTATTCCATTGTTCTTTTTAAAACATTTTATTAATTTATTTCATGTATCATTTTATAATGATTTCGTTGTATCATTTTATGAGCCCTATGCCCAAGGAATATTATGGACAGGGGCCTATTTTTAAAGTGGATTCCTTACCACTACAAACAGCTGTTTCACTGCCGGGACTCGAATCCGAAACCTGTAGCACTGAGCACTATTCATTCAGATCACAAATCATAAAAATATGCTTTTATATCATTGACAGCATTTATTTCTTTAAAAATATCTTGCAAATATATATTTCATTTGCATTACACCAATTTTAATAAATATATTTCACATCTATTGCATGCGTATTAGTATGATTTCAAAATTAAATTTAAAATTAAACTGATTTAATTCAATTTTCAGCAAAAGTTATTTTTTATATAGTAGTTTTAGAAGTATGGATACCAAATTCCTACATAAACCCATTTATTCGATAAAAATCCTTTTCAAAACATTTATAGTCATTGCAACTGCATACTGCATTTTCATTTGTCGCCAATCTCACCCAAGCATTATTTTTTATCCCTGCCTAAAAAATAATGTTTATTCGACGTGCACTAAAACCATCAAAACATCAAACACCAAGTGCCCAAATCCCTACCTACGAAATTTCAAAATCTCACAAAAGACTTTGCAGTTTCAATTCGAGGGAGATTTGTATTCCTTTTTTACAAATCCCTCAAACACATCAAAATCGCGACTCGAAATCTTCTGATGGCAAACGATAAATCTCGCCTGAGATTAGGTCCACCCCTCTCTTTCCACACCAAACGATTCTTTTCAAACTTTAGAAGCATTCCATCCTTCCTTTTCAGAAGATATGTTCTCAGAACGTTCCATAAAGGCGGGAGAGAAGCAATTGATTACTTTTCCGAATGTTTGTCCCTCGTGACGATTCAGTCCCTTTCCCCCTTTGAGAACAATTGTCCTTTTCTGAGGCACGGCCCAATAAGATATTCGGGGACACATTTCTCTCCCGCTCATTGGCCAGCCTTCAATATCGGAATGGGACTGAGATGACGTGCAGCATTCCAAATGAAAAAGTAATCACCATTATTGCATGGGTTGGCGAAGACTGATGACAGAGAAGGGATATACTCGTAAAAGCAGATGGTCTGCTGTGATGTAGTCACACGTAAAAAACCCTTTGAGGATATTGAAAGTTTGATATTATTAAAATATTCAAAGCATGCCATTTTATGCAGATAAAATTTTTAAGTTTCAAATCTTGTTCATAGTCTTCGACTCATTAAATAGCTTTTGTATTTGAAAAACTATGTGTCATTTTGAATTTTCAAATCTTGTAGTACATTAAATGATTTAAATTGACAACAATGCTACTGAAAATAGTATGCTACTGACTTATTTTAAGAAAATTTTTAAAAATATTTTATTTCATTTTCTCCAATGAATTTTAAAAATATTTTATTGATTTATTTCATTGTTTCTTTTTTTAAAAAATTATTATTTTATTACATAGTTTCCAATATTTTTTAACTTAATTTATTTCATTAATTCCAACGTTTCTTTGAAATATTTTTTTTTTTTATTGTATCCATTGTTTTTTTTAAATATTTTATTGTTTCCAAATGTGCTTTTTAAAATATTTTATTTTATTTTCTTGTGCTCCTTAAAATGTTTTATTAATTTATTTCAAGTATCATTTTAAAATGATTCCGTTGTATCATTTTATTGAGCTTTTTTATCATTAGCTATATTAAACCACGACATACAGGTAGATTCCGAACCACTACAAACATGCTTGCCACAGGCTGAATCGAACCCGAAACCTATAGAACCGAGCGCTAGTCATTCGGCTCTCAAGCCCGTAATAATAAAAATATACATTTTATATAATTGAAATCATTTATTTCTTTAAAAATATCTTGCAAATATATATTTCCTTTATATTACAAATATTTTTACAGATATATATATCACTTCTATTGCATGTGTATTAGTATTATCTGAAAATTAAATTTTAAAATTAAACTGATTTTATTCAATTTTTTTATCAAATGCTCTATTATGCTCTATTTTATGAAATAGTTTTAGAAGTATTGAAACCAAATTCCTAAATAAACCCATTTCAAAAGATTTATGGTCATTGCAACTGTATGCTGTATTTTCTTTGTCGCAAAGTCTAATTAAATCAACATTTTATAATCTGCCCAAAATACATGTTTATTCGTCGCGCGCTAAAACCATCAACACATCAAACACCAATTGCCCAACTCCCTACCTACGAAATTTCAAAATCGCACAAAAGACTTTGCTGTTCTAATTCGAGGGAGATTTGTATTCCTTTTACAAATCCCTCAAACAAATCAAAATCCGACTCGAAATCTTCTGATGGCAAACGATAAATCTCGCCTGGAGATTACGTCCACCCCCTCTCTTTTCACACCAACCGATTCTTTTCCTACTTCAAAAACATTCCATCCTTCCTTTTCTGAAGATCTGTTCTTCGAACGTTCCATAAAGGGTGGATAGAAGCAATTGATTACTTTTCCGAATGTTTGTATCTCGTGGCGATTCAGTCCGTCTCCCCCTTGAGGACAATTGTCCTTTTTTTGGCGGTGTGGTCCAATGAGTTATTTGGGGACACATTTCCCTCACGCTCATTGGCTAGCCTTCAATATGGGAATGGGACTGAGATGACGTGCAGCATTCCGAATGAAAAAGTAATCACGATTCTTGCATGGGTTCACGAATGGTGATGACAGAGAAGGGATGTACTGTAAAATCAGCTGGTCTGCCGTGATGTAATCACATGCAAAAGTTCCTTCGGAGGATATTGAAAGTTTGTTATTATTAAAATATCATGTCATTTTAGGCATGATAAAAGTTTTAAATTTATATCAAGTGCATTGTTTTCGACTCTGTCAATATTCACATTTCATGACTCATTAAATATCTTTTGTATTTGTAACTAAGAATTGAATTGTGTATTACCCATTTAAATAAACAGAAATGTTTCTGAATATTGCAAAACTTTAAGAAATATTTTTAAAGTATTTTATTTCATTGTTATCAAAGGATTTTTAAATATTTTATTATATTATATCATTGTTTACAATTTTTTTTAAAATATTTTCTTAATTTATTTCATTTTTTTTTTCTAATGTTATTTTAAAAATATTATATTATTTTACTTCATTGTTTCCAATGTTTTTTTTTTTTTAAAAAATTATTTTAATTCATTGTTTCCAACGTTTCTTTAAAATATTTTATTTCATTATTTGCAATGGTTTTTTAAAAATATTTTATTATTTTATAACATTCCCCTTTTTCAAACATTCTATTAATATATTTCATGTACCATTTTATGATTATTTCTTTGTATCATTTTATGAACCTATTCGCAACAGCCATATTATACTGGTACCTATAGTTTAAAGAGGATTCCGCACCAGTACAAACATCCATGCCACCGTCTGGACTCAAACCCGAAATATATAGCACCGAGTGCTAGTCATTCTGCTGTCACGTCCCTAATCATAAGAAAAACATTTTTTACAATGAACAGTATTTATTTCTTTAAGAATATCTTGCAAATATATATTTCAATTGCATTACAAATATTTTTTTTCAGACATATTTCATATCAATTGCATGTGTATTAGTAAGATTTCAAAATTAAATTTCAAAAATAAATTGATTTAATTCAATTTTTGGCAAATGTTCTATTTATTAGTAGTTTTAGAAATTTAAAAACCAAATTCCTAAATAAACCCATTTATTCGCTAAAATACATTTCAAAAGATGCATAGTCATTGCAACTGCATACTGCATTTTCATTATACAAGCAACATTTTATCCTCTGCCCAAAATACATGTTTACTGGTCGTGCACTAAAACCATTCACACATCAAACACAATTGCCCAAATCCCTACCTACGAAATTTCAAAATCCCACAAAAGACTTTGCAGTTCTAATTTGAGGGAGATTTGTATTCCTTTGCAAATCCCTCACACACATCAAAATTGCACCGGAAATCTTCTGATGGAAGACGATAAATCTCGCCTGGTAGATTACGCCCAACCCTCTCTTTTCACACCAAACGATTCTTTCAATACTTAAAAAAAGCATCCATCGTTCCTTTTCAGAAAATCAGTTCTCCGAACATTCCATAAAGGCGGAAGAGAAGCAATTGATTACTTTTCCGAATGTTTGTGCCTCGTGACGATTCAGTCCGTCTTCCCCTTGAGGACAATTGTCCGTTTTCGGCGGCACGGTCCAATGAGTTACTTGGGGACACATTTATCTCACGCTCATTGGCCAGCCTTCGATGTCGGAATGGGACTGAGATGACGTGCTGCATTCCGAATGAAAAAGTAATCACGACTATTGCATGCGTTGGCGAATATTGATGACAGAGGAGGGATGTATTCGTAAAAAGCAGCTGGTCTGCCGTGATGTAATCACATTCAAAAGACTTTTGGAGTATATTGAAATTTTGTATTATTAAAATATTCAAAGCATGTCATTTTATTGCAAAAAAAAAAAAAAATGAGTTTAAAACATGTTCATTGTTTTCGACTCTTTCAGTATTCGCAATTCTTGACTCATTAAGTAGCTTTTGTATTTGAAACTATGAATTGGAATTATGTATTACTCATTTAAATTGACAACAATGTTACTGAAAATTGCAACACTTTAAGAAATGTTTTTAAAGTATTTAATGTCATTGGTTCTAAAGTATTTTTTTAAATAATTTTTATTATTTTATTTCAATGCTACCAGCGTTTTTTTTTTTTAATTATTTTATTTTATTTTTTCCAGCTTTCTTTAAATATTTTATTACTTTATTTCATTGTTCATTTTAAAATATTTTATTAATTTAATTAGCGTATTTTTACGGTGATTTCGTTGTAACAATTTATGACCCCTATGCTCAACAGCCATATTAGACCGTAACCTACAGATTAAAGTGAAATCCGGACCACTATATACAACCATGGCACCGTCGGATCACGAACCGAAACATGTAGCACCGAGTACTAGTCATTCAGCTATGAAGCCCCTAATCATAAAAATAATCCATTTATATAATTGACAGTATTTATTTATTTAAAAATATTTGCAATTATATATTTCATTTGAATTACAAATATATTTCAGATATATTTCACATCTATTGCATGTGTATTAGTATGATTTCGAATATTAAATTAAAAATAAACTAATTTCATTCAATTTTTAGCAAATTTTATTATTATTTAGTGGTTTTTGAAATATTGAAACCTAGTTTCTAAATAGAACTAAACGCCAAAATCTTTTCAAAAGATTTATAGTCATTGAAACTGCATGCTGCATTTTTATTTGCCACCAAATCTTGTACAAGCCACATTTTATCCTCTGCCCCAAAAGACATATTTATTCGTCGTGCAATAAAACCATCAGCACATCAAACACCAATTGCCCAAATCTCTACCTAAGAATTTTGTAAAATCGCATAAAAGACTTTGCAGTTCCAATTCGAGGGAGATTTGTATTCCTTTTACAAATCCCTCACAAACATCAAAATCGAGCCGGAAATCGTCTGATGGCAGACGATAAATCCCGCCTGGAGATTAAGTCCACCCCTCTCTCTTCACACCAACCGATTCTTTTCCTTCTTCAAAAGCATTCCATCCTTCCTTTTCAGAAGATCTGTTCTCGAACGTTCCATAAAGGCGGAAGAGAAGCAATTGATTACTTTTCCGAATGTTTGTCCCTCGTGACTACGCAGTCCGTCTTCCCCCTTGAGGACAATTGCCCTTCTTTGATCGGCACGGTCCAATAAGATATTCGGGGACACATTTCTCTCCCGCTCATTGGCCAGCCTTCGATATCGGAATGGGACTTAGATGACGTGCAGCATTCCGAATGAAAAAGTAACCACGATCCTTGCATGGGTTAGGAAATACTGATGATACAGGAGGGATGTACTCGTAAAAGCAGCTGGTCTGGCGTGATTTAATGACATATAAAAGCCTTTTGAAGGATATTGAAAGTTTGTTATTATTAAAATATTCAAAGCATGCCATTTTATGCAGATAAAATTTTTAAGTTTAAATCACGTTCATTGTTTTCGACTCTTTCGATATTCACATTTCATGAATATTTAAGTTGCTTTTGAATTTGAAACTATGCCTTTGATTTATATATTACTCATTTAAATTGACGTTACTGAAAATTGCAACACTTTACGAAATGTTTTTAAAGTATTTTGTCTCGTTGTTTCCAACGTTTTTTTTTAGTTATTTTATAATTTTATTTCATTGCATCCAATGCATATTTGAAATAGTTTATTGTTTCCAATGTTTTTTTAAGATATTTTTTTTTTATAGTTTTCAGTGTTTTTTTATTTTATTTCATATTTCATACTTTTTCTTTTAAATATTATATAATTTTATTTTATTGTCTAGAATATTAATGATCTTTTATTATTTTATTTCGTTGTTCTTTTTAAAACATTTTATGTATTATTTAGTGATGATTTCGTTACATCATTTTGTGAACCCTATGGCAACAACCATATTAGACCGGCACCTACAGTTTAAAGTGGAATCAAACCACTACAAACATCCCTGCCATAGACTGGAAACGAACCCGAAATCTGTAGCACAGAGTACTAGCCATTCAGCTATAAAGCCCCTAATCATAAAAATATACATTTTATAAAATTGACAGCATTTAATTCTTTAAAAATACTTTGCCAATATACGTTTCACTTGTTTTACAAATATAATTGCAGATTTATGTCACATCTATTACGTGTTGTGTATTACAATAATTTCTAAAGTTAAATTTAACGAAACTAAGCGATTTCATTCAATTTTTTTATTCAATGTTATGTTTTTATTCAGTAGTTTTAGAAGTATTAATACCCAGCTCCATAATAAACCCATTTATTCCCTAAAACCCTTTTCAAAAAGATTTATAGTCTTTGCAAATGCATACAGTATTTTCATTTGTCGCTATATCTTACAAAAACAACATCCTATACACTGTCCATAATACATGTTTACCCGTCGTGCACTAAAACCATCAACACATTAGACACCCATTGCCCAAATACCTACCTACAAAATTTCAAAATCGCACAAAAGACTTTGCAGTTCCAATTCCAGATAGATTTGTATTCCTTCTGCAAATCCCTCACACGCATCAAAATTGGGACGAAAATCGTCTGACGGCAAACGATAAATCTCGCCTGGAGATTATGCCCCTTCCCCCCCCTCTTTCCACACCAAACGATTCTTTTCCTTCTTCAAAAGTATTCCATCCTTCTTTTTTCAGAAAATCTGTTATCCGAACGTTCCATAAAGTGCGGAGTGATGCAATTCATTACTTTTCCGAATGTTTGTTACAGACGACGATTCAGACCCTCCCCCTTGAGGACAATTATCCTTTTTCGGGGCACGGTCCAATAAGTTATTTGGGGACACATTTCCTCACGCTCATTGGCCAGCCTTCAATATGGGAATGGGACTGTGATGACGTGCAGCATTCCAAATGAAAACGTAATCACAATTCTTGCATGGGTTGGCGAATGCTGATGACAGAGGAGGGATGTACTCGTAAAAGCCTCTCGTCTGCCGTGATGTAATCAGATGCAAAAGCCCTTTGTAGGATATTGAAAGTTTGTTGTTATTAAAGTATTCAAAGCATGCCATTTTATGCAGATAGAATTTTTAAGTTTGAATCGTGTTTCAATGTTTTCTCTTTCAACATTCACAATTCATGACTCATTAAGTTGCTGTTGTATTTGAAGCTATGAATTTGAATTACGTATTGCTCATTTAAATTGACAACCATGCGAATGAAAATTACAATTCTTAAAGAAATGTTTTAAAAGTATTTTATTTCATTGTTTCCAACGTTTTTTTAAATATGTTTTTTTTTATTTCATTGATTTTTAAAAACATTTTGTTAATTTGTTCCATGTATTATTTTATGGTGATTTCGTTGTATCATTTTATGAGTCTTATTCCCAACAGTCATATTAAGGAACTACGATTTCAAGTGGATTCCAGACCACTACAAACGGGAATCGAACTCTAAATATTTATTACGGAGCACGTTTCATTCATTTATCTTGTATTCATTTATCTTGTATAACGAAACACATTTTATATAATTGACAGCATTTATATATTTAAAAATATCTTGCAATGACATATTTCAATTGTATTACAAAACTTTTTACAGATATATTTCACATTTATTGCATCTATTAGTATGCTTTAAAAAATCAAATTAAAAAAAGTAAACTGATTTCATTCAAGTTTTATCAAATGGTATGTTTTATAAAGTAGTTTTAGAAGTATTGAAACAAATTCCTAAATAAACCCATTTATTTGATAAAATTATTTTGAAAAGATATATAGTCATTGCAACTGTAGGCTTTTTTCTCAAATTTTTATAGCAAAAATCTTACACAAGCAACAATTTATACTCTGCCCAAAATACATATATAAACGTCGTGCACTAAAACCATCAACTTATCAAACACCAATTGCCCAAATCCCCCATCTACGAAATTTCAAAATCGCACAAAAGACTTTGCAGTTCCATTTCGAGGAGATTTGTATTCCTTTGCAAATCCCACACACATCAAAATCGCGCCGGAAATCTTCTGATGGCAGACGATAAATCTCGCCTGGAGATTACGTCCACCCCTCTCTTTTCACACCAACCGATTCTTTTCATACTTCAAAAGCATCCAAAATTCCTTTTCAGAAAATCTGTTCTGCGAACATTCCATAAAGGCGGAAGAGAAGCAATTGATTACTTTTCGAAATATTTGTCCCTCGTGTCGATTCAGTCAGTCTCCCCCTGAGGACAATTGTCCTTTTTCGACGCACGGTCCAATGAGTTATTTGGGGACACATTTCTCCCATGTTCATTGGCCGGCTTTCGATATTGGAATGGGACTGAGATGACGTGCAGCATTCCAAATGAAAAGTCGATTCTTGCATGGCTTGGCGAATGCTGATGACAGATGAGGTTGTACTGTAAAGGGCTTTTGCCGTGATGTAATCACATGCAAAAGACTTTGAAGGATATTGTAAGTTTGTTAATTCTTAAGATATTCAAAGCATGTCATTTTAAGAAATAAAATTTTAAATTTAAGTTTAAAACATGTTCATTGTTTTCGACTCGGAAATATTTACAATTCATGACTCAGTAAGTTGCCTTTTGTATTTGAGGCTTTGGATTTTAATTATGTGTCACTCATTGAAATTGACAAAAATGAGACTGAAAATTGCAACATTTAAGAATGTTTTTGAAGTATTTTATTTCATGGTTTTCAATTATTTTTTTTTAAAAATTTTTTTTTTATTTTATTTCATTATTTCCAATTTTTTTTAAAAATATTTTTTTAACGTTCCCAATGTTTTTTTAAAATTTTTCTTATTTTATTTCATTGTTTCCAATGTTTTGTTTTAAATATTTTATTTCTAACGTCTTATTTTCATCTTTTTAATCAATATAAATTTTAAAAAATAATGGAAAACAATGAAATTTTAAAAAAATAATGGAAACAATGAAATAAAATGATAAAATATTTTTTGGAAACAATGAAATAAAAATAAAACAGTTTGAAAAAAAAAAATAATGGAAACAATGAAATAAAATGATAAAATATTTTTAAAAAAATAATGGAAACAATGAAATAAAATGATAAAATATTTTTAAAAAATAATGGAAACAATGAAATAAAATGATAAAATATTTTTAAAAACATTTGAAAATAAAAAAATTTTAAAAGTACATAGGAAAACAATGAAATGAAATAATAAAATATTTTTAAAAATCAATAGAAATGATTAAAAATATTCAAGTTGCAATTTTCATTCTCATAGTTGCCAATTTAAATGAGTAATACATAATTCAAATTCATAGCTTGAAAGACAAAAGTAACTTAATGATTCATGAATTGTGAATATTGAAAGAGTCAAAAACAATGAACACGATTTAGTCTTAAAAAATTTATCTGCATAAAATGACATACTTTGAATATTTTCATAATAACAAACTTTGAATATCCTCCAAAACGCTCTTGCGTGTGATTACATGATGGCAGACCAGCTTCTTTTACGAGTGCATCCCTCCTCTATCATCAGCATTCGCCAACCCATGCAAGAATCGTGATTACTTTTTCATTTGGAATGCTGCACGTCTTCTCAGTCCCATTCCCTATATCGAAGGCGGGCCAATGAGCGCGAGAGGAATGTGTCCCCAAATAACTTATTGGACCATGAAACCAAAACAGGACAATTGTCCTCAAGGGGGGAAGACGGACTGAATCGTCACGAGGGGCAAACATTCGGAAAAGTAATCAATTGCTTCTCTCCGCACTTTATGGAATGTTCGGAGAACAGATTTTCTGAAAAGGAATGAGGGATGCTTTTGAAGTATGAAAAGAATCGGTTGGTGGGAGAAAGAGATGGGTGGACGTAATCCCCGCCCGAGATTTATCGTTTGCTATCAGAAGATTTCCGGCGCGATTTTGATGGGTGTGAGGGATTTGCAAAAGGAATACAAATCTTCCTCGAATTTGAACTGCAAAGTCTTTTGTGCGATTTTGAAATTTCGTAGGTAGGGATTTGGGCAATTGGTGTTTGATATGTTTATGGTTTTAGTGCATGGAGAGTAAATATGTCTTTTTTGGGCAGAGTATAAAATGTTGCTTTTGTGAGATTTAGCGACAAATGAAAAGCAGAATGCAGTTGCAATGGCTATAAATCTTTTGAAAATTATTTTATCGATTAAATGGGTTTATTTAGGCAATTTTTTTTAATACTTCCAAAGACTACTAAAATAAAAAAAATAACATTTGTTCAAAATTAAATGAAATCAGAATATTTTTAAAATTTAAGTTTTGAAATCATACTAATACACATTCAATAGATATGAAAAATATATTGGAAATGCAAATTAAATATATATTGGCAAGATATTTATAAAGAAATAAATGATGCAAATAATATAAAAATATATTTTTATGAATAAGGACCTGATAGCTGAATGATTATTGGTCGGTGCTATATTTTTCGGGTTTGAGTTCAGGCTGTACCATGGATGTTTGTAGTGGTCCGGATTCCATTATAAACTGCAGCTCCTGGCCTAATATGACTATTGGTCAAAGAGCTCATTAAATGATACAACGAAATCATCATAGAATAATATATGAAGTAAATTAATAAAATGTTTTAAAAAAGAACATTAAAATAAAATAATAAAAGAAGTTTAAAAAACATTGGAAACAATTAAATAAAATAATAAAATGCTTTTAAAATCATTGGAAACAATGGAAATGAATTACAATAAAACATTTCTTAAAGTATTGCTATTTTCATTCGCGTGGTTGTCAATTTAAATGGGTACTACATAACTCAAATTTATAGTTTCAAATACAAAAGCTACTTATTGAGTCATGAATTGTAAGAGCCGGAAACAATCAACCCGATTTCAAATTTAAAAATTTTATCTGCATAAAATGTCATACCTTGCGTATTTAATAACAACAATATTTCAATATCCTCCAAACGGCCTTTGCATGTGATTACATCATGGAAAACCAGCTGCTTTTACGCGTACATCCCTCGTTTGTCATCAGTGCCTAACCCATGCAAGAATCGTGATTATTTTTTCATTCTGAATGCTGCACGTCATCTCAGTCCCATTCCGATATTGAAGACTGGCCAATAATCGCGAGAGAAATGTGTCCCCAAATAACTCATTGGACCATGTCGTCAAAAAAGGACAATTGTCCTCACGGGGAGAAAGACGGACTGAATCGTCACGAGGGACAAACATTCGGAAAAGTAATCGATTGCTTCTCTTTCCGCCTTATTGGAATGTTCGGAGAACAGATTTTCTGAAAATGAATGAGGGATGCTTTTGAAGTATGAAAAGTATCGGTTGGTGTGAGAAGAGAGGGGTGGACGTAAACTCCAGGCGAGATTTATCGTTTGCCATCAGAATATTCATTAGTGATTATGGATATACAAAAACAATGAAAAGAATTGAATGCGAAAATATTTTTTAATAATCGCAATTCGTGTTTTATGTACATAGTTTCTTGAAGCGATGTATTTTAATTTTGTATTGCTTTTTTAAATTAATTATGATACAATTTTAAATTGCAACATGTTGAAGAAATGTTTTTAAAATTTTACTTTGATAGCTAGTATAGCAATTTTATATATAATCGTTGTCAATTTTACAATGGTTATATTTGTGCTATTAGAATTTAATAGCTTCTTTCATCATTTCGATGCAAGATAATATTTTCAATAAAGGATATACTTTGCATTCATAACTTGTTGTGTTTGAGTCTTTCAGTATTCGCAACTCATGGAAAATGAGATTTATGTATTTGAAGCAATGAGTATGAAGTTTGCATTCTTCACTTAATTTAACAATGAGCATTGTAGCATTTAAACATAATTGCTACATGTATTAATGATGGATTTTTAAATAATTGCAGCATTTTAAGAAGTTTGTTAAAATATTTCATTAATTTGATAGAATACAATGAGAATTTAAAACATTGTCTGAATTTGAAACGCATTATTTTTATGTCTAGACATTTTCAGTATATGATATGGATATACTTTATTAAGGAAGACATTTTCATTATTGTAATAGTCGTAATAATAAGATTTTAACAAGATATCCAAATTAGTTGTTTGTTAGTTTAATATCTCGCATAACATTATGAAATCATTATAATTAAGAAAGTTCAAATGATTGATGGCTAAATACAAAACTAACGTTAATTTGTTTTCATACTGAATTTTATTTCAATAAAAATGGAAATTTCATGCATTATTTGCAGTTTATTTCATTAAATTATAAGTATTCCGACAAAAATAATCTTTAAGAAATTCTTTGAAAGAACATTAGGTGGTTTCAGTGATAAAGTTTTCGTTAAAAAAAAGACATTGAGTTCTGAGATATAAATTTTCGATACTCCGTTTATCCAAACGTTTTCGTTTAGAGTTAATTTTTTGGTTGTTTTAAAGTGACAAAAATTTATATTATTTATTACATTTATTATTTGAAATAATTTATTAAGTTAAAGCTTGTGAGTTTAGGTTATTAGTAAATATATATGTTGGTAAATAAGCCATTGTATTTAATAATCACTAACTAATTTCGAAAAACATGATTTTTCATCAATCGTTTCATGAAACAAAATTAATTAAATTATGCATACATTTCAAATATATTTTTTTGTATTTTTATGAAACAAAGATAATAATATAAAAACAGGGTGCCTGAATGGCCGAGTGGCTAGCGTTCTGCCGCTCGGTACCACAGGTTTCAGGTTCGAGTCCCGGCGGTGACATGGATGCTTGTAGTGGGTCGGAATTCACATTAAACCGTAGCTCCCGGTCTAACAGGATCGTAGAGCATTGCGAAGGTATTGTTACCCCGCGTCCGTAGCTTATCTTCAAGCTACACGCACCACCTGTGTAGCTCTAAGAGAATAACGTCGGTGCAGCTCTTGCCTTAAGGCATCCAAGACAATTGTCTAAGTGTTTGCCAACTGCATTAGAACAAAAATATATATAAACAGGGGATTGCAAAAATTTGAAGAGCTGCAATTGTGAAATATATGCAAGTATTCCATTTTTAAAAGGAATTTGAAAAAAAAACCCCTGTCTAAACAAACTTTTTTTTTTTTTTTTTTTTTGTTCAACTTAAGTACAAAGAAAAATAATAAGCTTATTTTTCTCTTAAAAATACACAAAATTTAAATGTACCAGGGAACAGTATCCTAGTTCCATTCGTGATCATCTTCAATATGGAATTTTGTAATCTCTAACAACTAAAGACAGCGATATTTCAAGTTCGAAATGATGCTGCTTACTATCACAGACAGCAACAAAGATCTTTAGTATGCCAAAGCACGTCGAAAACCCTAAACTGCTGCACAGGGTATATAAAGAACTGAAGTAGTTCTCCCTAGAGCATCTCAAATGTGCTCAATCGAATTCATGTCTGGCCACGTGCTGGCCAGACTATACATCCGTACAATAGTCGCCAAATGAAGGTAATTCATTATCATTGTACACAAGGGAGTTAATATCAACTTCCTCTTCATGAGGGCGAATAATTTGATCAAGAATATCACGTCTATGCAATTGACCACTAATGGTGTCTCACGAGATTTGAGATCAGCACAGCTATCTAAAGAGATATTGTCCCCATACATATACAATGTCCCTTCCATGGATATGACAATGACAAAAAAGTCGGTTTTCGACATTCATCAATTATTTTGCAAGCTAAATATTGACTCATAAGTAAAGTGCACAGAGATGCATAACTGTGTATCATATTACTTTTTACTTGCATTACTATGCATCATATACTGTTAGAATTATTTTTTACCTTAATAACTGCGTATCATACACTGATATTATTACTTTTTCTTGATTAACTGTGTATAATATACTGATAGCATTATTTTTAGTTGCATAATAACTTTGTACCATATATTGATAGCATTACTTTTTATCTGTATAACTGTGTATCGTATACAGATAGCAGCACATTTCATATGTATAATTGTGTATCATATACTGATAGATTAGCATTACGCATAATTGTGTATCATGTATTAATAGCATTACTTTTGAATTAACTGCATAATTGTGTTTTATTTCATGTATCATAATAGCATTACTTTTGTGCCTTTTGAATGCATAACTGCCTATGCATAATTGTGTATCATATACTGATACGATAGTATCATATACTAGTTTTACTTTTTTACATGCATAATTGTGTATCATATACTGATAGCATTACTTTGTGCCTCCATAAATGTGTATCATATACTGAAAGCGTTAACTTTTTACATGCATAATTGTGTATCATATTAGCATTACTTTGTGCCTCCCGTTCTTACTTTTTACATGCAAATTGTGTATCATATACTGATAGCAACTTTGTGCCTCC
Organism: Caerostris extrusa; assembly: GCA_021605095.1. Taxonomy (NCBI): domain Eukaryota; kingdom Metazoa; phylum Arthropoda; class Arachnida; order Araneae; family Araneidae; genus Caerostris; species Caerostris extrusa. The sequence continues at coordinate 63,366 of BPLR01010979.1, forward strand.
ATAAATGTGTATCATATACTGAAAGCGTTACTTTTTACATGCACAACTGTGTATCATATGCTGATAGCATTACCTTTTACCTCCATAATTTTTGTATCATATACTGACAGCATTACTTTTTTTACCTGTATAACTGCGTATGATATACAGATAGAATTAACTTTTATGTATAATGATTAATTTTTAAGAAAATATACTATTTTTATCGTTTAAACCTACCTTCTCTGGTTCTTTTTTAAAATTTGAAAAACCAGTATATATTATTATGAAAATTTTTATTATTTGCAAACTATAACTGTTTCCATAGTGAGGTATTTGTTATTCCATCAATTCTATGAAATATTATGTAACAATCGTTTAATTCTAGCGTTTGCGACGAAGGTTATTTGATTATTTAACATTTTAGAGACTTGTTGAGCTGTGTTTAATATTTTAAGAATGATATATTTGTTATTCTATCAATTCTGTAAAATATTATCAAACAACCATTTATTTCTAACGTTTTTCACGAAGACTATTGATTATCTAACACTTTGGGTCACTTGTTGAGCCCTAGGCATGGATGAAAGAATGACCATCTGCGTGGCATGTCAAAAGAAGCTGTTGAAAAGGATTCAATCAATACCATCTGCTCCTATTCGTTGTTTGGAAAGGAAATAAGGTTTTCAGAAGATGGTTTTCGATATTCGTCAATTATTTTGAAAACTAAATCTGGACTCATCAGAAAAATGTATAGACCTGATGTTGTAATATTTGGTATTCTATCAATTCTATGAAATAACTCTGGACATCAATAAAAGAATGTTATTATATTTTTCTATCAATTCAAAAAAGTATTATATAATAAGCATTTATTTCTAACTTTTTCCCGAAGACCATTGATTATTTAACATTTTGGTCACTTGTTGAGCTCTAGGCACCCTTTAAGAATTTCATTATATTTGTTATTCCGTCAATTCTATAAAATATTATCTAAAACCACTTTTTTTCTAACGTTTCTCAAGAGGACTATTGATTATTTAACTCTTTGGTCGCCCTGAGATCTGGTCATCAAGGAGGAATGTTATTATATTTGTTAGTCTATCAATTGTATAAATTATATCTAAAACCACTTATTTCTAACGTTTGCCATGAATAATTTGGTCACTTGTTGAGCTCTGAGAAACATTGGTAAAATGTTATTATAATTGTTAATTAATTAATTCAATAAAATATTATCTAAAATCACTAAATTACTAAAATTTTTCACGAAGACTATTGGTTATTTAACTTTTTTGTTACTTATTGAGCTCTGGACATCCTTGGAAGAATTTATTATGTTTGTTATTCTATCTCTTTTTTAAGAAATATTATCTAAACCACTTATTTCTAACGCTTTCCACGAAGAATATTGATTATCTAACACTTTGGGTCACTTGTTGAGCCCTAAGCATGGATGGAAGAATGACCACGGCCTGGCAGGTCAAAAGAAGCAGTTGAAAAGGATTCAATCAATACCATCTGCTCCCATTCGTTGTTTGGAAAGAAAAGATTCCATTTCTAGGGAGATCGGCTTTCGATATCCATCAATTATTTTGCAAACTACTATGGACTCAGCAATAAAGTATACAGACATGAATAACTGTATATTGTATATCGATAGCCTTACTTATATGTATAATGTTTAATTTTTATGGAAATGTGCAATTTTTGTCATCTAATCTTTACTTTTCTGACTGTTTTTAAAATTTTGAAAAACAGTGTATAGTATTAAGAAAATATTTATTATTTGCAAGCTATAAATTTTTTCATATTGATATATTGGTTATTCTATCAATTCTATAAATTAGTACCTAAAACCATTTATTTCTAATGTTTTGCATGAAAATTATTGATTATTTAACACTTTGCCACTTTTTGAGCTCTAGGTATCAATGGAAGAATATTATATTTGTAATTCTATCAATTCTATGAATTAGTACCTAAAACCATTTATTTCTAACGTTTTTCACGAATATTATGTAGGAAGACTTGTTGAGTATCACTTGGGTCACTTGTTGAGTATCACTTGTTAATGGAAGAATGTTATTATATTTTTTCATTCTAACAATTCTATAAAATATTATCTAACAATCACTTATTTATAATGTTTTCCATGAAGACTATAAATTTTTTAACAGTTTGACCATTTGTTGGGCTCCAGGCATCAATGGAAGAATGTTATTATACTTGTTATTCAATCAGTTCTGCAAAATATCTAAAACCATTTATTTCTAGCGAAATCCGATTCACGAAATTCACGATTTCTAACGTTTTTCTAGATTATTTAGCAATTTGGCCACTTGTTGAGCTCTGGGCGTCAGTGGAATAATATTATCATATTTGTTGTTTTATAAATTATATAAAATATTATCTAACAAACATTTATTTCTAACGTTTTTCACGAAGGCTATTGATTATTCAACACTTTGGTCGCTTGTTGAGCCCTGGGCGGGGATGGAAGAATGACCATCTGCGTGGCATGTCAAAAGAATTAGTTGAAAAGGATTCAATCAATACCATCTGCTCCGATTCGTTGTAGAAAAAAGAGAAAGAAACTAGTTTCTAGGTAGATCGGCATTCGATATCCATCAATTATTTTGGAAACTACTATGGACATCAATAAAGTATACACACCTGCATAGCTGTGCATCATATACCGATAGCATTACTTTTTACATACTATAATGATTAAATTTGAAACAAAAATGTAGTATTTTTGTTGTTACCATAAATTTTCAATTCACTTTTTAAAATTTGAAAATCCATTGTATATTATTATGAAAATATTTATTATTTGCAAGTTAAAAATATTTTCATGTTTGTTATTCTATCAAATCTATAAAATAATATCTATCAGCCATTTATTTCTAACTATTTCACGAGGACTATTGATCATTTAATACTTTGGTCATTTGTTGAATTATGGGTGTCATTGGAAGGATATTATTAAATTTTTTATTCTACCAACTTCATATTTGTTATTCTATCAACTCTATGAAATATGATCTAAAATCACTTATTTCTAAAGTATTTCACGAATATTACTGAATATTTATCACTTTGGTCTTTGATCATTTATTGAGCTCTGGGCGTGAATGGAAGAATGCTATTATATTTTTATTCTATCAATTGTATAAAATATTATCAAACAACCGTTTAATTCTAATGTTTTCCACGAAGACTATTGATTATTTTACACTTTGGGCACTTGTTGAGCTCTGGCTATCAATAAAAGAATGACCACTGCCTGGCAGGTCAAAAGAAGCAGTTGAAAAGGATTCAATCAATACCATCTGCTGCCATTCCTTGTTTGGAAAGAGAAAGATCCCAGTTTCTAGGGAGATCGGCTTTCGATATCCATCAATTATTTTGCAAACTACTATGGACTCAGCAATAAAGTATACAGACATGAATAACTGTATATCGTATATCGATAGCCTTAATTTTTATGTATAATGTTTAATTTTTATGGAAATGTGCAATTTTTGTCATCTAATCTTAACTTCTCTGATTGTTTTTAAAATTTTGAAAACCAGTGTATATTATTAAGAAAATATTTATTATTTGCAAGCTATAAATTTTTCATATTGATATATTGGTTATTCTATCAATTCTATAAATTAGTACCTAAAACCATTTATTTCTAACGTTTTGCATGAAAATTATTGATTATTTAACACTTTGCCACTTTTTTGAGCTCTAGGTATCAATGGAAGAATGTTATTATATTTGTAATTCTATCAATTCTATGAATTAGTACCTAAAACCATTTATTTCTAACGTTTTTCACGAAGATTATGCAGGAAGAATTTTTTCTCTATTGATTATTCAACATTTGGGTCACTTGTTGAGTATCACTTGTTAATGGAAGACTGTTATTATATTTTTCATTCTAACAATTCTATAAAATATTATCTAACAATCACTTATTTATAATGTTTTCCATGAAGACTATAAATATTTTAACAGTTTGACCATCTGTTGGGCTCCAGGCATCAATGGAAGAATGTTATTATACTTGTTATTCAATAAGTTCTGAAAAATATCTAAAACCATTTATTTCAAGCGTTTTTCACGAAATTCACTATTTCTAACGTTTTTCTTGATTATTTAGCAATTTGGTCACTTGTTGAGCTCTGGGCATCAATGGAATAATATTATCATATTTGTTATTCTATAAATTATATAAAATATTATCTAACAAACGTTTATTTCTAACGTTTTTCACGAAGGCTATTGATTATTCAACATTTTGGTCACTTGTTGAGCACCTAATCATGGATGGAAGAGTGACCATCTGCTCGGCATATCAAAAGAAGCAGTTGAAAAGGATTCAATCAATACCATCTGCTCCGATTCGTTGTAGAAAAAGAGAAAAACTAGTTTCTAGGTAGATCGGCATTCGATATCCATCAATTATTTTGCAAACTACTATGGGCTCATCAATAAAGTATACAGACCTGCATAACTGTGCATCATATACCGATAGCATTACTTTTTACATACTATAATGATTAAATTTGAAACAAAAATGTATTATTTTTGTTGTTACCATACATTTTCTAATTCTCTTTTTAAAATTTGGAAATCCTTTGTATATTATTATGAAAATATTTATTATTTGCAAGTTAAAAATATTTTCATGTTTGTTATTCTATCAATTCTATAAAATAGTATCTATCAATCATTTATTTCTAACTATTTCACGAAGACTATTGATTATTTAATACTTTGATCAATTGTTGAGTTTTGGGTATCATTGGAAGGATATTATTATATTTTTATCCTACCAACTTCATATTTTTATTCTACCAATTTATTTGTTATTCTATCAACTCTATGAAATATGATCAAAAATCACTTATTTCTAAAGTATTTCACGAATATTACTGATTATTTAACACTTTGGTCTTAAGGTCATTTATTGAGCTCTGGGCATGAATGGAAGAATGCTATTATATTTTTTATTCTATCAATTGTATAAAATATTATCAAACAACCGTTTATTTCTAACGTTTTTCACGAAGACTATTGATTATTTTATACTTTGGGCACTTGTTGAGCTCTGGGCATCAATAGAAGAATGACCACTGCCTGGCAGGTCAAAAGAAGTAGTTGAAAAGGATTCAATCAATACCATCTGTCCCCATTCGTTGTTAGGAAAGAGAAAGAACCCAGTATCTTGGAGGATTTATTTGTGTAGGAGAAGTTGTGTCCAGTAAAAATGAAACATTTTTTTCGTTATTCTAAAATTTTGTATTTATACATTTTGTTCCGCTGGTGCGTGCTAATCAGATATAATAAAAGCAATTATACATTAGTTTTTATCTACATGGAAATAATAATTTAAAATAAATTACTTTATATTAAGTGTAATTTTTTACTTTTATTTAATTTTTTACGATTTAAATATGATTTTTATTGCAATATTTTTATTAATTGCTAGGAATTTTTTTAACACTCTTTAAAATGATCTCCACTCTAGAAAATTTCAGAAATGCAAAAAAAAAAAAAATATTATAGTTTTTATATGAAAATTTAATCAAATTTCTAATTTCTAAGCAGAATGGTATTCTTAGAATGGTATGTAAATATACATTAAAATTTAATTATATTGAATATTTAAGATAATTTTTATCTTATAGCTGTATAAATCATATACTAAAGAGAAATATTTTTAAATAGGTCACACATACACTCAAGAGCCAAAACATTATGACCACAACTACATTTTGCAATGAACTCGCCTGGATGACGTGGAAAGCACGTGATCAGGTGGAAGTGGTATTTAACTGGTATTAAGTGGTAGTATTAATCCATGCCAAGGCGGGTTGAAGCTGCGTTGCTCGCCAAAGGTGGACCAACTTGTTATTGACAGGTGGTCATAATGTTTTGGCTCTTGAGTGTATGTTTGACATTAGATTTTTTGTTTCATGTAGTATACAAGCTGAATCGAATTTCCAATTTTCTTTTAATAAAAAGCAACCCTGCATTTAAAATGTTATTCAAATATACAAAAAAGAATTTAATTAAATTGAATATTTTAGTTATTCTTTATCTAGTTTATCTTTTATCTTATATATAAATCGTATACTAAAGTGGAATATCTTTAAATACGATATACATATAAAGTTTTTACATGTCATTTTTTGTTTCATGTAGTATACAAGATGAGGGTATAAATTGAAATATTTACTAAATATGATTACGTTATGAAAATAGAAATCAGATTAATTTCTATCCCCTTGCTAATGTTATAATTAAAAGGACAAAAAAAAACTTAATATAATTCAGTTTGGAAAATGTATTAATAGCTTAATATAATATACTAAAGAGATATTATATATTTTATATCAAGCTATCAAAATTTATTTTTTTTGAATGTAAAAAATGTAGCTGTAATATTTTTGATTATATATTAAATGAATGGTTGAAATTATATAACAAATTTCAACCTTTACTCTAAAATTATAAACTGTATTAAATTATTATACGCAAAAAATGAAAATGTGATCAAGTTGTAAAGCGATAAAATATTAAAATTACATTTGTATTGTTTTTATATTAATATATTTTCCCCGATCTCAAAACAATTACAAACTAATAATTATACAGTTAAATAAATTAAGTAATATATACATTAACAATAATGATAAACTAATTTCGACAAACAATTTCTTCAATAAATCATTCTACGATCATTATGAAAAGTTAACGATAAGAATTTGTATATTCTTAAAAAAAGTAATATGAAGTATTATTATTTCATTGATTGCAACATCCCGTAATTTATTACATTAATTTTTGATTCATAAATCAGTGTTTTAATTCAAAAGAAAATATTATTTCAAACAAAATAATTATTTCAAATCAACAACGTCTTTCAAGAGCAAGCAGGAATACTTAAGCAGAAATAGATTCTATTTAAAATATTATTTCAAACAGAATCTATTTCTGCTTAAGTATTTCTGTTTCCTCTTGAAAGACATTGTTAAATATATAATGAAGATAGTGATTTAGTCAACGAATGTAAAAAATGTAGATTTAAATTTGCTCATGCATTACTTGTTAGCGCAGAGTGGTATAAAGTGGAAATTTTTAAGCTAAAAAAAGTTAATTCTAACAAAAAACATTGTCTGAAAATAGAAAATCAATTAGTTATTTGAATTTAATTAAATCTGATTGATATTCTTTAAGCTCAAATAGATTTTAATATAAATTCCCTACAAAAAATGTGCTCAAATGAAATTAAATAAAAGTTTTCATTTTATTAAATTACATTATTTATTCAATGTGATATTTTATAAATATAAAAATTTTCAATTTTTGATATCGGTTACTACTGATTTGAAAACAAACGATTATTATTAGGCATAAAAATCTTCCAATGCACTAGATTAATATTCGAAAATATAAAGTACGGTGATATTATTCATGAATTCGAACTAAAATAATTAAAAAAACTTGATAAATAAATAAATTACTAATAATAAATAAATTAAATAATGAATAAATTACACTTGATCTCTAAATCTGTCACGATTTTGATCATTTTTAAAATGATGTAAATCAACTTATATAAAGTTATGTTCACAACATCAATTTTTGCAAATTAAAAAAAAAAAAAATGAATAGCATAAAAATGAAAAATAAACTTCAGGATGTTAAACAAATTTATAATTTAAGTGTTAAACTAACATATTTATAAATAAATGAATAGTATAAAAAAGAAAAACAAGTAATATAAAAAAAAAAAAAAAACATTTTAAAGTCAATTCCTACTTTTTACACTATATTGCAGAAAACCCTTTATGAATAATTTTCATTCATTTTTTTAAGTTTATCTGGCGCCATCTATTGATAAATACATGCAACTTAAATCTAAAAAAAAAACTAAAATTAAAGTATTAAATTTAATTACTGAATTATTATTAGAAAAAACTGTATTAACATTAAGTGTCATCCACTACAAGTTCAAAAAAAAAATGTATTTGAACTTGAGTGGATGAATACAAAGTATTTTATGAACAATTGAAAATTTGAATAAGATATATATAGGGAGAGTGTGAGCTAATAGAAGGAATTGAAGAAAAAAAAACCTTTATTCTTATTAATAAAACAATCATTTATTTTATTATGTGAAAATAATGTTGAAAACTTAAATAGGTTTAATTTATTTACATCCTTTTAAAAATGAACAAAATCACAACAGATTTACAGATCAAATGAAAATCAGTTTTCCTTAGCATCATACTTCAATCTAAACGATATAAAAGTACTTTGTGGGATCATAAATGTGTAAATCTAGCAAAAATCAATCCAAACTAGTTCGATTCGAAACGATCAGAGATAAAAAAAAACTTATCAGAGGTAAGAAAAAAAAAAAACACTCTTTGCAAAGAAGTAGTCGTGGATTAGAGTTTTCTTGCCCGAGCAATTGATCAATATTCCTCGGACAATGTTTCATAAAACAATTTATTTTGAAAGGTGTTATGGAATCTACGGGGAATCTACCGTAATTGAAAACTTTTTTTCTTTCTCTTTACTCAAACTGGAGGAAGACGTCTTTCGTCTTAAGTGTAACCCTTATTAGATTTCCCCTTCTCTATAATCAATATCCTGGAATGAAGATAAAAACATTTTTGGTCGGAAATAACTTTTAGAATACTACATTCTATTAAAAGGCTTTTTTTTTTTTTTTTTTTCATGTTGTTGTGTTACACTAAAGTGGAAACACTAAATATATATATCTTAATAATTCTTGGTTATGAATTTTTATTGTAGAAAAAAAATATACTACTTGTCCAAAAGTAAGACCAATTTTCAATTTAAAATTCCCGGGTCTTATGGAACTTCAATGTTTTTTTTCTTTTTAGGTTGCTGGCACTGTTCTTGACATTTGTGTGAAATTTGACGTCAAAATATTCATTAGTGTTTGAGTTATGCTTGGCTTTGTGAGACTCTAAAACTAATTCCGGCGATTTTGAAATGTCTGAATGAATTGAACAAAGAACTTGCATTAAATTTTGTTTGCGTAAACGTATAGAATGTTGCAGAAGACAATGGAGACCTACCATGAATGTTTGTAGTGTTTCGGAATTCACTTTAAGCCATAGGTCCTGGTCTAATATGGCTGTAGAGTGTTGGGTGCAGGCTTGACAATTAGTTTAGATGTAAGGGTCTGCCAACATGTAATGGATTAGTTGTCTGCAACATATTGTGGCTCGGAGGTGGTTCGGAATCCAATTTAAATAGGTGGTTCCTGGTCTAATAGGATCGTAGAGCGTTGTGGGGGTAGTGTTATTCTCGTCCGTAGCATATCTTCAAGCTAAAGAGACGTCTTGGAAATCCTAAATGAGTAACCTCGGTACAGGCAGTTACATTAGAAAAAAACTATTCCTTTTTATTTTGTAAGAATTAATGTTATAAACATAAATTTATGTATGTTTCTTTACATCCTTTTAAAAATGAACAAAATCGCAACAGATTTATAGATAAAATGAAAATCAGTTTTCGATTGCCTAATACATCAATCTAGATGAAAAAAAAAAAGTTACTTACGTATTAACGCTACCTTGGCTACAGTTGCGCCAATAAAAGAGCTATCTTGTTGTTCGCACGCGCACGTAGTTATCTTTTGAACACCAACCGCAACTATTTGACGGTTTTAAATGGAATTCTGCTTCCCTCAAACCAGTTGTCTTTTCTAAGTCCCACATGATAAGCCCACTGACTGAAATTGCATTTTCAAAACTTACGTTTACGAAATTAAAGTTTCATGTCATGGGAATTGGGACATTTTCGTTTTTTTTGGTAAAATATTTGTGAAAAAAAAAATTGCATATTGTTCCGTTTCTGGCAAATCCCAAATACGCATTTTCGTAGCACTAAAAAATGGCGTCAAAAATCAGCAAATCTGTAGCCGTTAGATTGGCCGCACTTAAAAACCGCGAAATCTGTAGCCAAGGTAGCGTTAATACGTAAGTACCAAAAAAAAACTAGATTCGTTGATAATAAATGTGTAAATCTAGCAAAAATCAATCCAAACTAGTCCGATTCTAAACGACTGTAGAGATAAAAAAAACCACTCTTCGCAAAGAAATGGCTGTGGATTAGAGTTTTCTTGCCCGAGCAATTGATCAATATTCTTCGGACAATGTTTCATAAAACAATTTATTTTGAAAGGTGTTGTGGAATCTACGGGGAATCTCCCGTAATTGAAAACTTTTTTTTTTTTCTCTTTACTCAAACTGGAGGAAGAAGTCTTTCGTCTTAAGTGTAACCCTTATTAGATTTCCTCTTCTCTATAATCAATATCCTGGAATGAAGATAAAAACATCTTTGGTCGGAAATAACTTTTAGAATACTAGATTCTATTAAAAGGCTTTTTAGTTTTTTTTTCCATGTTGTTGTGTTAAACTAAAGTGGAAACAATAAGTATGTATATCATGGATGGGATTTTTTGAATTGTTGTAGAAAAATGAATGTAAAAAAGATTCATTGATTGCTGTCTAAATTACAGAGTTTGAAATAAGCAAAATAAGAAAAAAAAGCGTATAAAATTGTTATGCAAACAGTTCTTAATTAGAAATGCAACATACCAATCTTACATCTGCATAACATTGAAATATTCCTATAAATATATCAAACCCAATACGTTTATTTTTTAATAAAACATTAATGTTTTTGGTCCAAAATCTAACCGTAGTGTGCAGGTTTAAGAACCAGTTTGTAACTGGGTGGGGTTGGGTTGAGATACTTGAGACACAAGTTGGAGAACTCACAGCTTTATTGGCACATGCACCAACACTATGGCATACATTTAGAGACATACAGCATTTAAAAACAGTTAATTATAGATTTGTAGAAGGACTTCCATTCTCAAAGTCGAAAACCGAAACTCGATACGCGCAGGATGCGCAAAATATATTTTCTTTCATGATGAGAGACTATAAATTAAACGTTTTCCAGCGGAAGTGCATGTTACAATGGGTGAAAATTTGGAGAACGACCGATCATTTTACCTGAATGCCACTGGAGAGCGCTCTAGCTAGTGTGTAGGAAGAATCGAGGTTTAACAATTTATTTAAACATTAAGTTTTAAAAGAGTATGTTTACTATTTTCAAATATTTTTAGTAATATGGTTATTAAAAACATTCATACATAGAGTCTAATTCTAAAACGAATTTAGAAGTAAAAAAAAAAATTTTTTTCAATGAAATAGTTGTGGATTAGAGTTTTCTTGCCCGAGCAATTGATCAATATTCCTCGGACAATGTTTCATAAAAACAATTTATTTTGAAGGTGTTGTGGAATCTACGGGAATCTCCCGTAATTGAAAATTTTTTTTTTTTTCTTTCTCTTTACTCAAACTGGAGGAAGAAGTCTTTCGTCTTAAGTCTCTAACCTTATTAGATTTCCTCCTCTCTATAATCAATTCCCGGAATGAAGATAAAAACATTTTTGGTCGGAAATAACTTTTAGAATACTACGTTCTATTAAAAGGCTTTTAATTTTTTCCATGTTGTTGTGTTAAACTAAGGTGGGAACCGTAAATATCGCCAGAATCATAGTAATTCATGGTTATGAATTTTTATTGTAACTCAAAATAGATGTAATAAAAGAGTGGTTTATTGATGTGTTGACTGAAATAACAGTTTGAACAAGAAAAAAAAATTCTTATTAAAAAATGTTGTGCAAACGGTTCTTAGTAAGAGAAAAAAACAGAACAACATCAGCACGACAATGAAATATTTCTACGACTGTGTCAAAAAGTAGGCCAATTATTATTTTTTTAAGAACTCTTTATTTATTCTTCCAAATTTTTAATCGCCTTCAAAGTAATCTCCTCCGGACACAATGCACTTATGCCAACTTTTTTTCCTAAATCTCAGTGCATGCTAAAAAGTTATCGGCAGGGATGGCGTTCAAAGCGCGAGGCGATTCAAGTTGAATCTCTTCAATCGACACAAAACGGTGTCCCCCGAGTGGTCTTATAAGTTAAGGGAATACCAAAAATCGCAGCGGACTAAATCAGGTGAATACGATGGTTGTGGAACGACATGGGTTTCCTTTTTGGGAAAAAGTCACAAAAAAAATCAATGCACTGTGAGCTGGCGCATTATCGTGATGCAAAAACGAAGAGTTGTCTTTCTATAAATGTGGCCTCTTTTAGCGAATAGTTTCACACAAACGACGCATGACACTCAAATAATATTCATTGTTGACAGTTTGGTCCGACGGAAGTATATCATAATTTACCATACCACCGTAATCGAAGAGAATATCGAAGGATCGAATCAAAGAATTTAATTTTTGGACGTAAGCTCCTTTGGTTGAGGATGATGGGCGACCAGGGGCTCTTCCCCTTCCACGCGGTCTCTGCCTTCTTTGAACTGTTTATACCACTTCTAAACATTCATTTCCGATATAGTTTGCTCATCGAATGCCTTGTGAAGCATTCTATACGTTTCCGCAAAGAAAATTTAATGCAAGTTCTTTGCTCAATTAATTCGGACATTTCAAAACCGCCAGAATCACTTTTAGCGTCTCACAAAGCCAAGCGTAACTCAAACATTAATGAATATTTTGACGTCAATTTTCCCACAGATGTCAAGGACCGTGCCCAAACACCTAAAAAAAAAAAAAAATTGAAATTCCACATGCTCGAGAAATTTAAATTGAAAATTGGTTTTGCTTTTTTCGGCACAATAGTGTAAAAACATAAAGCTAATTTGTTTGCTTTTTAATAAATACATTGGTACTTTTATGAAATATAAATTTAATTTAAGATATTATTCTCAATATTTCAAAACCGTTACATTTAATAAAAACGAAGTTATTGAAATGTTTACTTGCATTTTTTTTAGCACAACAGCCGAAATAGTTTTTTAGAATTCAATTTAATGTGGTTTTGTGACCTTGCTTCCCTCCTATAACGTTCAGGAAAAAATCCATCGAGATTTCAACCCGATAATATATATATATATATATATATATATATATATATATCACACAAGAGCCAAAACATTATGACCACCTGTCAATAACGAGTTGGCCCACCTTATATATATGTATGCAACACAGCTTCAACCCGCCTTGGCATGGATTAATACCACCACTTAATACCAGTTAAATACCACTTCCACCTGACCACGTGCCTTCCACGTCATACAGGCGAGTTCATTGCAAAATGTAGGGGGTGGTCATAATGTTTTGCTCTTGAGTGTATATATATATATATATATATATTATATAAGAGGGCCTGATGGCTGAGTGATTAGGATTCTGGATGGATGTTTGTAGTGGTTTAGAATCCATTTTAAAACACAAGTCCTGGTTTAACATGATTTTTGGGCGTAGTGCTGACAACTCTATCTTGTAAAAAGTACCATCCCCTCTCTCGAAATTTGCCAGTAGGCAGATGACCTTGGTTTTACCGTGGGTTGTAGTGCCAGGGAGTAAGTTATATTCTTTCAGTGAAGAACTCACCTAAATGTTTAAAAAACTAAATTACGCAAATTATAAAAAAAAATCTCATGAATTAAGAGAATTTAATACGGGCATGGATCTAGCGATGTTTATACTTACGAATCTTACATAGAATCCATCAAAAAATAAAAAATGTATCGCTCGATTTCATTTGATGCTACTTAATTGGACTTGACTGAGATTCGAGCTCACTTTCGGCTGTTTTATGCTGCCAGATGGCAGCTAGTTAGCTCTCTGTCCTTCAGTACCACATGCTTAAGGTTCAGATCTTGAATGTTTGTGAGTGGTTCGGAATCCATGTTAAACGATAGGTCCCGGTCTAATTAGGCTAAAATGTGCACAAAATGACAGTAGAGAGACAAATGTAACCAATCTGTGATGGACTTTCACTACAAACAGCCATTGCACCGTCGGGGCTCGAACACAATACCGATGGCTTCTAGAACCAATACACTAGTCATTCAGCCATCATGACCCATCATAGTTATTAGCCTTAATAACTATATTAGATTAACACTGTTATTGATAAATAAAGTTTGTAGAAAGAAGATGACCGCAGAGCGCCAAACCAAACCAAACAATCTCGGTTTATTAAAATGCGGGTAATCATTAAAATACTATAGTTAAAAGTTTTTTATTGCCAAGTACAAATATTAATACAGGTTTAATTTTTTTTGTTGCCACGAGGGTAAACTGTAAAATACATTACAGAGCCTACAGTTATTTTTGCTCCCATTCGCACTAGAACAAAAATTTGACACTTTATCTAATCTTCTTATTATTGAAGTAATTATTTTTTTCACACAATATAATACGACCCACTTTTACAACTAATTATTACATCGACTCTTATTTTCCTTAAATGATCAATTAAAACTTTTATTTTGCCTTAAATATCATAATAGTCTCGATTTAGTATCATCACCTTAATATTATCCTGGCGGTGGCAAGCATGCCTGAATAACGAATGCAAACTTTGAAAGCTGATGATGAGAAACGCTGATATTCAAAGATCCTTCTCACTTTTACCTCTCAAAAAGTACTGGGAAAAACTTTCAGAAATATTCTTCGATAATATTGACAATAATTAAGATCTGGCCATTCAAAAGATTGAACAATATGAACCGAATTCTAATTTTTTTAAAGACCTTGGAATATTCTGCTCTTACCTGCCTAAATTCAATTTTGAATTTTTAGACTTTTTCAATTCTCACGATTTCCTTTAATCTCCGGGCATCACCAATGCTTTCATTTTTTTTTTTTTTATGTTTGTCCGGAGATGAGGGACCTGACGGGGCCAGTGAGCTCCAATATTCTTAAATATCATCATCATGCATTTCTGTTAATGGTTCCGAATCCACGTTAAACTGTAGATGAAGGTCTAATTAGCCTAAAGTGTGCACAAAATGAACGTACAGCGACAAAAAAAACAAAACAAAACCTAATTGGTCTAAAATGTATGCAAAAATGACCATACAGCAACAAACCAAACCTAATGAGCCTAAGATGGGCACAAAACGGCCGTAGAGCGAAAAACCCAAATCAAACCAAACTTTAATTATATCTATCTTTACTTACTGTCTGTGATGAAATAAAACAGCTTCAGTGAGCACAAATCTCAAAGTACCTAGTCAATCCAAATCAAGTCTCTATGGTGAAAGGAATGATGTGTATTTTTTTAAATTAAATAAACTGTTCTCAAGAAAACACCAATATAGAAAATTAAGACTATATCTGAAGACATAAAATATACTTGGAATGGAAGACCTGTTTTTGAAACGGGCACAATAAAGGTAAGAGAAAAATGTTTCTTTTTTTTTTTTTTTTTTTTTTTTTTTATTAAAAGTGTGTAAAACTAGCATCTTTGATTTTGTTGAAATTTCAATTTGATGTACAAAAAGTTAGTAGGTGTAGTAGAAGCACATCAATTAATTTTAATTAATAGTAATATTTAGAAATCTTTAAGTTTTTTACTTGAACGGCTATCAATTAATACATTTAAATTACATAAAATGTTTATAAATGAATAGTAAATAATAAAAAAATGTCTATTTTAAATCAAATATAAATAAATGTTGCTCAAAAAAATCCAAAACATTAATTGAAACATTTATTTATACTTGATTTAAAAATAAACATTTTTTCGTATTTCAGCTGCAATTTTGATGTTGATAGCTAATAATGCATCTTTTTCTAGAATAATAATTACCAACATCAAATTAAATCAACAAATGAAATCGTTTAATTTTTCCTAAGAATTGATGCATCTTATTAAAATTTCAGTGAAATTATTAATGATAGAAATCGATGATTTAAGTTCGATTAATTAATGATATAATTAATTATATAATTTCGATCCATTGATTATATAATTAATGATACAATTTCGTTTCATTGACCATATAATTAATTATACAATTTCGTTTCATTGACCATATAATTAATTATACAATTTCGTTTCATTGATGACATAATTATACAATTTTTCGATTCATTTGTTTCATTGATGACATAATTAATTATACAATTTCCATTCATTGATGATTCATTGATGGCATAATTAATTATACAATTTCGATTCATTAGTGATATGATAGTTGAAATAACTTTTATACATTAATTATATAATTTTTATTCATTAATGGTTTAGTTATTGATATTTCGATTCATTATTGATACAATTTCGGTCATTGAAAATACGGAAAAATTCAAAATTTTCGTATAGAAAATATATAGATACTACTGACAAATAAATGAGCACAAATCAAATTAAAGTAAGGATTCATTATATTGTATTCATTAATTAGTATATAATTTGTAAAAAAGGGATAAATCTTTGAGTCTATATTAATCAACAAATATTAAAATTTAGTTTAAATGTTCATGGTAAAAATATTTAACAACAATCTGCTGAAATTTTCTATCTTACATCTTTATTTCCTTCTAAATTAATCTATATTCTTAAACTGCATCCTAAATTACTTGGATTTATCTTTTTACATTCTGATTGTGTGTACTTATAGTTTTTTATATTATTTAAGTATAATTAAATATTTTCTGCACAAACTGTATAAATCAAATATAAATCATTTTCATGCAAAAACATTTTGACAAATTAAAACAATATTTTTTTTTTTTTTTTAAATTCGTGCTTTTTGATTGGCACGATAACTCATTATTTCATAAGCATTAAAATTACTTTAAAAATACTTTTGAATTGTAAATAATGTGTAATTGTTGTAAACAATGGATAGATTAGTTGTAGATATGGTGAGGAAAAAAAATACTTTTAAATTATGCTATATTTATCGAAACTAATGAATTTCATCCATATATATTTATGTGCGATTATTATATACAATAGCGTGCATTACAAGAGAAAAAGAAAATAAAATTAATGAAAAATTAGAAACTGAGTTTATTGTTAATATATATATAAAAATATATCCCTAAATATCTTTTCACACTTTATTATTCATACTGTAGCATAACGATACAAAAGATTTGAATGTTTCAACAAAATATTTTTTGTTTCCTCATTATCTCTATAAAACTTTTAGTATAACATAAAACGTTTTCATCAAATTTTTTTTTTTATCGTTTGAATGAGCACGTGCTCTTTTTGAATGACGTCACATAAAATGTGAAACTACAATGCCAATCTCATCGCACTTTATTGAAATAGTAATTTATTACAATCGTTTGCTTTTTTTTTCTTTTTTTTTTTCCACATATTTTGGTCAGAACATTAATCACTAGCATTAAAAATGAGTTTTAAATTATAATGCGGTCTATCTATTGTTACTTAATTTTGTTGGGAATGAATTATTTTTTTTTTTTTGTTATCGGAAAATGCTCTTAGTTTTCTTTGTAACTTTATTATTATTATTATTATTATTTTTGATAGATAAAAATATTTAAGTAATCACATATTTTATATTGTCAGCAAATTGAACAGCGAATTAATACGGTTTAACAAATTTATATTAATGAAAAGAGTATGCAAGGTTAATGAAGTTGTTTTGTTATATTAAATTATATCTTGAAATATATCCTTCTATAGTGTCACGGATCAAATTGAGTAGCGAATTAATAGGGTTTTATATTTAAATAATTGAATTATTAATTATAATCATAAATTAATTAAATTATAATTACCAACATTATAAATTTTTATATTCATCATTGGTTTATAATTGTTTTGAAAAGAGTATGCAAAGTTTATTGAAACTGTTTTGTAATATTAAATTATAGCATGAATTATGTCCTTTTATAGTGTAACGGATAAAATTGTGCAGCGAATTAATAAGGTATTATAACTTATAAAAAAAATTTTTTATATTATTTATGGAAATGTATTGTTTATTTAAATATTTCGTTATATTAAATTATATTTTGAAATATATCCTTCTATAGTGTCACTGAACAAATTGAGCAGATAATTTATAAGGTTTTATAACATTTATGAAAGGAGTATGCAAAGTTTATTGAAACTGCTTTGTTATATTAAATTATATCTTGAAATATATTCTTTTATAGTGTCAAGGATTAAATTGAGCAATGAATTAATAGGGTTTTATAATTGCTATATTTAAGTAATTTAATTATATCAATAATTAAAATAATTGTAAATTAAAATGAATTGTTAAAAGTATAATTGAAATAATTATAATACATTCATAATTATAAAAAAATTATAAATTTTGATTATTCGTATTATGAATTGTTATTTTATTATTAGTTTTATAATTGTTTTGAAAAGAGTATGCAAAGTTTATTGGAACCGCTTTGTTATATTATATAATATCTTGAAATATTATTCCCATTATATATATTCTGCTGCTCAATTTAATCAGTGAAACTGATCAAATTGAGCAGCGAATTAATGAAGTTTTATATTTATGTGAAAGGTATAAAGGTTTATTGATACTGCTTTGTTATTAAATTATATCTTGAAATATATCCTCCTATAGTGTCACGGATCAAAACCTTTCCATCAATCGATGCGATCTCTCATGTAAAACTGGGTTAATGGGTTCCTTGTGGAAGAAATTCTCTTCTTACCACAGAACAGACTCCGCGGCTCCAACGTTTTATTGACGGAAGGGCCCAAAATAAGACGGCCATCCTATATAATGCAGAATCCAGATGGTGGTCGTTTTCGTCCATCTTTTCATCATTAACTTGGTCATAAAATACATAGAGCTACACAAAGTTTCCATTTCTTAATATCAAATCATTTTGATTAAAGCAATAAGCGTTTCTTCAGTCGCTTATACCATTAAACAATTCCGAGTTTCCATTTATGGTATGGTATATTAGAGTCATTTCTTTATCAAAAAATGGATAAAACCATTTGTATTCAATATAAATGGCCAAGTATCCATATTGGTGTTCAAGAAATTTCTTTATGCACCGTACATACATAATTTCAATGGATTCTTATCTTTTTGTTACGCACCCCTCTATATTTTACTATTATTGATTGTAAAATTACTATTAGTGTCCATTACTATTATTGATTGTAAATTGTTATATTAATATTTTACCATTATGTTATCCTTACATTTTACTATTAAGTTATGCTATTTTAATATTAGGCTATGCTATTATTTTACTATTATATAATACTATTATTTTTACACTTATATATCAACAAGTCAACAACAAAAGTTTCATATTTGAGCTTTTAAATTATTTTTATAGTTAATGTTTAGTTAGGGTTTGATTGCCGTAACTGCAGCCCTTTTGGCGTTCGGTGCCACATGTTTTAAGTTCAAGTCTCGGCGTTATTATGGATTTTTAGCTGTTTAGAATCCACTTTAAAACTTGGGTTACGGCCTAATATGACTGTAGAGGTTGCATACATCTGCCAGTAGGACTGGCAACGCTATCCCGTAAAATTTCAAAAAAGAAAACATTTCCTGTGCCAAAATCTGCCAGTAGGCAGACGTAAATAGTCCACCAAGGCGCTGTTGTGCCATCGATGATGAATATTAGCTCAGTGTTTAAAAGATGTTAACAATTTTTAAAATTTCAAACTCAAATTAGTCATCTTCAAATGCAGTATTTACCCAATCCACAAAATGTATGTGCCTATAATATGAAAAAAGTAAATACAGACAATTAATTGTATCTTTTGACATAAAAGAAAATTTCATAGAAATGCATTACCACATACATACATACATACATACATACATACATACATTTGTCCATTTCTTCGTACATACATACATATACATACATTTGTCCATTTCTTCGTACATACATACATACATTTGTCCATTTCTTCGTACATACATACATACATACATACATTTGTCCATTTCTTCGTACATACATACATACATACATTGTCCATTTCTTCGTACATACATACATACATACATTTGTCCATTTCTTCGTACATTACATACATACATACATACATACATACATTTGTCCATTTCTTCGTACATACATACATACATACATTTGTCCATTTCTTCGTACATACATACATACATACATTTTGTCCATTTCTTCGTACATACATACATACATACATACATTTGTCCATTTCTTCGTACATACATACATACATACATACATACATACATACATTTGTCCATTTCTTCGTACATACATACATACATACATTTGTCCATTTTCTTCGTACATACATACATACATACATTTGTCCATACATACTTTCGTACATACATACATACATACATACATTTGTCCATTTCTTCGTACATAACATACATACATACATACATACATACATTTGTCCATTTCTTCGTACGTACATACATACATTTGTCCATTTTCTTCGTACGTGCGTACATACATACATTTGTCCATTTCTTCGTACGTACGTACGTACATACATTTGTCCATTTCACATACGTACGTGCATACATACATGCATACATACATACATACATACATACATACATACACATACACACACACACACACACACACACACACACACACACACACACACACACACACACACATACATACATGTTTATTTGTCCATTTCTTCGTACGTACGAAGAAATGGACAAAAAAAACATGTAGTACAATAATAGCGCAAATAAATACAGATAAAATAAAAAATCGCAATGACCAAATATTTCAATTTATTTGACAAATCAGATAAAATTGGAGATTAGGAAATATATTGCCTTTTTAATGCTTGCTTTTAAAAAACATCATTAGTGCTGAAATTCCGTGCAATGCCCGAACATACATTCTGGATTAAGTCCCATGCTGTCCACAGACAGTTAATTCAAACTTTAAATGTTAACTTCCGGAGCTTCATGCTCACATGCCCAGTTGGGAACTAAAGAAAACATTATTAGAGAGCCGTTTGTATTAAATACCGTAAAAGTTTCCCCGGCAAAGTTTATTGGTTCAAGAAACTTTGAACGATGATGAGATTCCGAATTCCAAACATTGACTACGTCGTATTTACATTTCGTTTTATTATTTATGAGAATTCGCTTTATTGTTTATGCTTATTTATTTGAAATAGGGACAGCCTATATTGATTGATTATTTATTTCATTGATTGATATTTTTTTCATTAAACTAACACATTTAAAAAACAAATAAGTAACATAAAATAGTAATATGGATAAATATTTCCTAAACTGTATAATTTTACTTATAATAATTTATTAATTAATAATTTAAACTTAATTATATACTTAACTAAACTTAAAATTTATAATTAAACTGTATAATTTAACTTTTTCTAAACTTTATAATTTTTACTTCAAACTAATAAATTTGATATATAACTAATGTTTCGTTCTATTGTGGATTCTCAATAGTCTCATAATCTCGGAATTTATGGTATGGTGTCCTCAAGGATTATGTATGGGCTATTTGTGACCTCTTATCTGATTTTTATATTTACGATAGAATTGTCTATGATAAAATATTAGAATTGTCAAAAATATTGGCATTCTACGATAGATTAGTGAAAAAAATATTGGAATTCTACGATAGAATGGAAAAATATTGCATTCTACGATATATTACGATAGAATAGTCAATATTGAATTCTACGATATATTAGTCAAAAATATTGGCATTCTACGATAGAATTAGTCTAAGAAGAATATTGACATTCTACGATATATTCGTCAAAAATATTGGCATTCTACGCTAGAATCGTCAAAAAATATTAGTCAAAATATTGACATTCTACGATATATTAGTCAAAAATATTGACATTTTACGATATATTAGTCAAAAAATTGGCATTCTACGATATATTTCTGGAACTACAATAGAATAGTAAAAAAATTGGAATTCTACGATACAATAATCTAATATTTTTGTACGATGTTTGTTTTAATAGTCTAAAATTTTAATATCTATATACTTTGACTTCTACGATAGAATTTAGGTACAATGGAATAGTTTAAAATATTAAAATTCTTTAATGGGTATATGCAAAAAAATTAAAATTATAGATTGTTTTTATGCATAAATAAAATAAATTTTCTTATAAAAATGCTATTGTTATTTGAAAGTATGTCAAAAAGCGGTTTTTCGATGTCTAAATGTAGTTTATTCGGAAAACATAACGACTTCGTTAATAAAGATATTTGAGAAATTCAATAGTTTCAATTCTAAACAGAAAAAAAAAAATATTTTTCTTCTCTTATCAAATTATCTGTAAAATTATATTTTTCTCCATGAGTAAAAAATGAAAACTATCAGAATTTTTCTAAAATTTATAATTTATTCTTGAAGTCATTAAAAGTTTCCCTTTTTCCCCATAATCCAATTTTCAGTTCCTCATAAAAAAAACCTTTAATATGATAACAGGAACTAGTGCAAATGTTCAACTCTATTATGATGATTAAAAAAATAATATAGTATTTTATAATCTGATCTTGAGTATGAAAATTGACTTATTATTTCTATTTTATTCAAAAAAATCGCATTTTAACATTACAGGTTTTAAAAATTTATCCATACTTTATTTACAAGCTATAAGTTTTATGCTTAATTTCATTTCCATTTGCAATGTGTTATGTAAAGGTTTATAAATCAATTGTGGTTAAATTTCTTTGTTTTATGTTGATAACTGTGTACTTAAGTTTTACAAAATTGTTTATTTGATGTACGATACTTATTTTTAAGAATTTGTAGCAGAATTTGGGTTAATTTTACTTGCATTTTAAATTCAAGTAATTAGAAATAATTGTCAATCCTACAATAAAAGTATGCATCTCTGATTGATATGTAATAATTATTTCTAAGTTATATTTTTGATATGTAATAAATATTTCTGAGTTATATTTTTGATATGTAATAACATATTTTAAGCTATAATTTATATTTCTAATTTAAGTTATTCATTGCTATTGTTACTTGTACTGCATTTGCTTTCCTCGCTTATTAAATATTCTGAAATTTTTTAAGAAATAACTCTTTAAAATATGGATGTCATTTAAATTTTTAGTTATTGCATGTTTTTCTACTTTGAATTAAGAAACGTAATTATTGGCATATGATATAATGACTTTTAGTTGCGTTTATGTTAATTTGCAATTAATGTTTGAGTGTTTGATTAAACTTTGTTCGATTATTAACTTTATCGAAATATTTCTATTCGAGGTTCAAACTTCAATAAGCTCAGTAAATAGTAAGCTTTTAAAAAAGCTTCAATTAATTGAAATAAGCTTTTTAGTGTTTCAAATCAAAAATAGAATTAGCATCTTATTTGGGTGTGGAATTAAATTTTATTCGAGCAAAAGATTTTAACTCACCCTTATAAATTGCAATAATATTTTTAAAGACCTTGGCATTAAATATGCTAAAGACGTAGTAAGTTCAAATTTTGTAAACTTTAGAAAGCTTTAGCAAGCTTCCATTAAGCAGTATTACTCTTTTCAGTAAGCATGTTTTTAATAAGCTTCAAATTAAACAAAATTATTATCTTTATAAATGCCAATTAATTACCGTACGCATTTATTTAGAATATTATTTTGAAGTAAATATTGTTGATTAAAATAATAAATATGATAAATAATAAACAATTTAAATATGATAAATAAAAAGTGTAATTATAAATATAATAAATAACAAATGTAATAAATTTTAATTATAAATCAAATAATATAAATATAAAAATAAATAACAAATAATGTAAATATAAATGTAAATAAAATAAATAATAAATAATGCAAGTTTATATTTAAAATCGTTTAGTTATGATTGTACAAAAAATAATTTCTACTCCGAAAGATATGGTATATTCAGTGCTTCTTGTGAATATATTCCTTATCGCCATAACTTAGAAATCCTTCCTTCATTAACTATTAAAAAGTTCTTAACTATTCTAAGTGCTCAAATTCGTTTTTCTGGACCTTAACAAATGCCTCCCAGAATATAAAAAAGGTCCGTTCAGAGTTGGAACCTATTTTAAGAACTGCTGTCCGTGAAATAACAGCCTGGGTGTGTTTCTAATTACTTCTGGGACACCTTTATTTCTCCGCATCTCTAGTGGCAGAAAGATGACATTAAATATGACAATGCAGTAGCAAGCTCAAATTTTAGTTAGTTTCAGTAAGTAGTAAGCTGTAGCAAGTTTCAAATAAGTAGAAATAAGCTTTTTAGTAAGCATATTAAACAAAACTATCTTTACAAATGACAAGAATTGATTATCGTATGCTGTTATTTAGGTTATTATTTTGGAGTAAATGGGTTGAATAAAATAATATAATAAATAATGTAAAAATATAATAAATGTAAATAAAACAAATGACAAATAATATAATAATGTAAATATAATAAATGGCAAACAATATAATAGATAATGTAAATAAAAAATGACAATTAATACACAGCCTGGATGTGTTTCTAATTACTTCTGGGACTACACCTTTACTTCTCCGCCTCTCTTGTGACAGAAAAGAAAGATGACATTAAATATGCCAATGAAGTATCAAGTTCAAATTTTAGTCAGCTTCAGTAAGTAGTAGCTTTAGCAAGCTTCAATTAAGCAGAATTCAACTTTTAATAAGCTTCAAATTAAACAGAATTAGTATCTTATTTGTGTGTGTGATTAAATTTTGTTTGAGCAAAACGTTTCAAAACTCACTGTTATAAATTGTAATACAATTATGCAATGCAACATTATTTTTAAAGAGTACTTGCCATTAAAATATGCTAATGAAGTAGCAAGTTCAAATCTTAGTAGGTTTTAATAAGTAGTAAGCTTTAGTAAGTTTCAAATAAGTAGAAGTAAGGCTTTTAGTAAACATCTGATGAAATAAAATTATCTTTACAAATATCAAGAATTGATTATCTTATGTATTTATTTCGGTTATTATATTGAAGTAAATGGGTTTGAATAAAATAATATAAATAATGTAGATACAAATATGATAGATGATAAATAATATAACAAATAATGTAAATATAATAAATGGCAAATAATATAATAGATAATGTAAATATAATAAATGGCAAATAATATAATAAATGTAAATATAATAAATGACAAATAATATAATAAATGTAAATGTAATAAATGACAAATAATATAATAAATGTCAATATAATAAATGTAAATATAATAAATGTCAAATAATATAATAAATGTAAATATAATAATGGCAAATAATATAATAAATGTAAATATAATAAATGTCAAATAATATAATAAATGTAAATATAATAAATGGCAAATAATATAATAAATGTAAATATAATAAATGGCAAATAATACAATAAATAATGTAAATGTAATAAATGGCAAATAATATAATAAATGTAAATGTAATAAATGGCAAATAATATATTAGATAATGTAAATATTATAAATAATATAAATATAAATATAATAAGTAATATAAATACAATTTTTATTTTTAAATCGCGTCAGTTATTATTGAACAAAATATTTTTACTCAAAGATATGGAATGTTCAATGCTTTGTGTGATTATATTCCTTAAAATATCGCCGTAGCTTAAAATTCCTTCCTTCATTAACTATTAAAAGTTCTTTAATGATCACTTAAACTATTCATTTTTCTGCACCTTAACAAATGCCTTCCAGAATATGGAAAAAGTTCGTTCTGAGTTGGAACCTATTTTAAGAACTGCTGCCCGTGAAATAACACAGCCAGGGTGTGTTTGTAATTACTTCTGGGACTCCACCTTTATTTCTCTGCATCTCTAGTGACAGGAAGATGGCGAATGAAGTGATGAGGGGAAAATAGCACTCAAGACTCGTTAGGGGAGCTTGTATTCCACTAACTTATGCAGACTATTACAATAAATTACTTGTGTACAATTACGGGAAATAGCTTTAATAAAATGTCATATTAGAATGTAAAATCCTTGTATAAAAATAAAGATATAAAAATGATTTGCTCTAATTTTAAGATTTTTATACAAAAACTTTGAATAGAATACATTTTGAATTAGTTAAATTATTATGTAAGAAGAGGTTAAGTTTTTAGATCTATATATTTTAAATTATTGGGGCCTGAAGACCGAAAGGCCACTACTCTGGTGCTTGGTGTCACAGGTTTCGGGTTCGAGTCCCAACGGTGCCATTGATGTTTGTAGTGGTTTGGAATTTACTTTAAACGTAGGTCCCGGTCTAATAGGATCGAAGAGCGTTGCGGGGGTAGTGTTACTCGCGTCTGTAGCATATCTTCAAGCTGCACGTGCCTCCTGGGTAGTGCTAAATGAGTAAGAGCAGAGCAGCCCTTGCTTATGGCATGAAGATTTACTGTCTCGTATTGCCAACTGCATTAGAACAACAACAATTGTCTATGCATTTATTAAGATTATTTTGAAGTAAATGGTAAACAATTGTCTTGGATGCCTTTAGGCAAGCACTGCACCGACATTACTCACTTTCCACTACCCAGGAGGTGTTCGTAGCTTGAAGATACGTTACGGACGCGGAGTAACATGATCAAATATTAAAGAAAGCCCCGAATATTAAAGAAATAAATTCGTTCAGAATTGGAACCTGTTTTAAGAAATGCTTCTATCCGTAAACCAACACGACCTGGGTGTGTGCTGTATTACTTCTGGGACTGCACCTTTATTTCTCCACATCTCCAGTGACAGAAAGATGGCGAATTAAGTGATGAGGCAAAAACAGCACTCAAGACTCGTTAGCGTAACTTGTTTCTCTCACTTTTGCAGACTGTTACAATAAATTATTGTACAATTACAGGAAATGGTGTTAATAAAATGTTTTATTCAAATGTAAAAGCATTGTATAAAAAAGGCGATATAAAAACGGTTTGCTATAGTTTGAAGAATTTTATACAATATTAAATAGGTCAAATGTTGAATTAGTTAAAAAAAATATTGTAGATAAAGGGCTAAATATTAGATTGATTTAATTTAAAATAGATAAATTTTATAATATATTTGAAATAAAGTTTATAAATTAATAAATAAAATAATTCTTCTGGATTTTGTTTACTGAGAAATACTAGTAATCTTTCAGTTTACGCGTTTCATATATTATTTGTATTCTCTTGTACTGCAGAATAAATTTTTTGCTCTGAAACATACATATAAGAAAACATGTTCATATAAGCATACCTGAAAATGAGATAATTGTACAAAACGGTCTTGTACTGTGCACAAAAAAAAACTGAATATTGACTTGAATGAAATTGAATACTGAAAAAATTGACTAATTGATTGACATTGACTTAAAATATTGACTTGAAACTTTAAAATTGTTCAACGATAAGTTTTTTTAATTACTTGTTGTTCAAAAGTAGTTGAGAAAATTTTTCCAATGTAAAATTACCTAAACATTATTGGAAATAATAAACACAATACAGAATATGAATCTAAGTTAATGACACATAAACAAAATGTCTATCTATAATATGAAATAAAGTAAAATCTAAATTGGATGATTTTTAAAACTGCATTTCTAAATGTTCAATTGTTGAACATGAATACTTAAATATCAATTTAAAGATATTTTGTAGGTAAATGATAAAATGTTATTGAAAAAACAACTATTAATCAGTAACAAATACACACAAACACTTTTATATCTATATTTCTCAACAGTTGCAACCATCTGCAGAATTACTTAGACTCAATACAATCCCGTCCTAGATATTAAATTCCTTTAGATCACAGCGCTTGCAAGTTTTGATGCTGACATCAAAGTTGCCAACAAGGCCATGAGCTGCAATCCCAAAATACAATTAGCGCTAGTTCCATAGATCCAAGTTAACCTCAGGGTCTGTGTCGGAGGCGGCAGATTCATAGAGACGAATTTTCGGGCGGGTGGGATTTCAGCGCAACAGATAATGGAACAGATACTGCGGATCACTGGCAGGGACGATAATGCGGCGTTTCGTGCAGACAGTGGTATTTCGTCCGTATAAATTCTCTGCTTGCGAAATGGTGATAAGACTTGGACGTCTTTCTGATGGTTTGAATTTGGTTTTCGTAATAAATTAGGACTATTGCAGAAACTGTGGGTGCTGAAGCTAACTTTGATATAGATTAGATCGCAATATTACAGAATTCAATCTATTTGTTGGACAGTTTTTTTTTTTGTAAATATTTACATTTATAATTGATTTTCGATAAATTAGAATTAAATTAATTATATTGCAGAAACTGTGGGTGCTGAAGCAAACTTTGAATTCTGTATGATTGCATCTAAATCAAAGTTTGCTTCAGCATCCATAGTTTCTACAATATAATAATTATTAAAAATGTAATCATTTTAAACAATACTTTCTAATAATACAATGGATGATGATGCAATTATACAGGAATTCAATATATTTATTGTTGTGCAGTTTTATTTAAAATGCTTATATTTTTAATTGATGTCCGTTAAATTATATATATATTGCAGAAACATTGTATGTCGAAACAAACAGTTTTGAACTTCTGTATAATTACATCTATATCAATTCATTTATTGTTGAGCTATAAATCGTGTTTTAAAATGCTTGGATTTTGATGAAAATGCTCAGCTCTTATTTGTTAAAAAGCTTGCAGTAATTTTGTTTAAATGTTGAGAAGCTTATATCTTTAATTGATGTTCGATAAATTATTATATATTGCAGAAATTATAGATTTTGAAGCAAGTATAGTTGCAACCATTCTCTGCAAATTACCCCAGATTCGATACAATCACGCCCAGATATTAAATTCCTTTAGATGACAGCGCTTGCAAGTTTTGATGCTGACATCTAAGTTGCCCACAAGGCCATGAGCTACAATCCTGAAATACAATTAGCGCTCCAGTTCCAAGTGAACCTCGGGTCTGTGTAGGAGGCGGCGAATTCATGGAGACGAATTTTGGGGCGGGCAAGATTTCAGCATAACAGATAATGGAACAGATACTGTGGATCACTGGCAGTGGCGATAATGCGGCGTTTCGTGCAGACAGTGGTATTTCGTCCGTATAAATTCTCTGCTTGCGAAATGGTGATAAGACTTGGAGGTCTTCTGATGGATTGAATTTGGGTTTTAATAAATAATGACTATTGCAGAAACTATGGTGCTGAAGCAAACTTTAAATTAGATCCAATGATACAGGATTTCAATCTATTTAATGTTGGTCATAAATTTTTTTTTTTTAAATATTTTAATTTTAATTGATGTTTGATAATTTAAAAATTAAAGTAGAATTAATTATATTGCAGAAACTGACAATGTTAAAGTAAACTTTGAAGTTCCTGTATAATTACATCTAAATCAAAGATTGATTCAGCATTCATAGTTTTCTGCAATATATAATAATTTATCGAACATCAATTAAAAAATGTAAGCATTTAAAAAAAACTGCCCAGTCGTAAATAGATTGAGTTAGATACAATTATACAGAATTCGGTCTAATTTTGTTGCGCAACTTTGTTTAAAATTATATTTTTTATGATGGTGCTTGATAAATTAATATATATTGAATAAACTATGTTCTGAAGCGAACTTTGATTTAGCTGCAATTGCTAGCAAATCAATTTATTTATTGCTTGGACAGTTTTGTTTATTGGTGTTTATAAATTTTATAGTATCCTTAGTTTCTACAAAATATAAAAAATTTTGATTTAGATGCAGAATATCTTTTAATACAAGAATTTATTGTTTTGGAAGTTTTTGTTTAAAATGTTTAAAATCTTCAATTGATGTCCGATAAATTATTATATATTGTAGAAATTTATATATATTGTACTGTAGAAAATGTCGAAGCAAACTTTGAATTACTGTATAATGTCATCTATGTCATTTCATTTAATGTTGAGATGCTTTACCGTACTATTTTATCAACAGTGCTTACATTTTATTTAATGTTCTATAAATTATTATATATTGCAGAAACTATAGATTTTGAAGCAAGTATAGTTGCAATATTCTCTGCAAATAACCCAGATTCGATACAATCCTGCCCTAGATATTAAATTGCTATTCAGCACAGGGCATGCAAGTTTTGATGCTGACGTCTAAATTGCCCACAAGGCCACGAGAAGTATCCCGAAATACAATTAGCGCTAGTTCCATGGATCCCAAATTAACCTCGGATCTGTGTCGGAGGCGGCAGATTCATAGAGCGAATTTTGGGGCAGGCGAGATTTCAGCACAACAGATAATGGAACAGATACTGCGGATCACTGGCAGGGGTAATAATGTGGCGTTTCGGGCAGATAGGGATATTTCGTCCGTATGAATTCTCTGCTTTCGAAATGGTGATAGGTGCCAGTGCTTTCCCAGCTTCTCTCCAAGACTTGGAGGTCTTCCTAATGGAGTGAAATTGGGTTTCGTAATAAATGATGACTGTTCCAGAAAAAATAGGTTCTGAAGCAAACTTTGATTTAGTTGCAATTATACAGGAATTTAATCGACTTAATTTTGGCAATTTTTCTAAAAAAAAAAATTTTACATTTTTAATTGATGTTTGATAATTTAGAATTAAATTAAATGAATTAATTATTATGTTGCAGAAACTGTGCATGATGAAGTTAACTTTGAATTCCAGAATAATCGCATCTAAATCAAAGTTAATCTTCATCATGCACAGTAGTACTCAGTATTTCTTTTACGTCCTCTTCCAGGAAATTAATTAAAAATGTAAACTTTTTTAAAAAATCTTGTAGAACAATAAATATTGTTTTTGATGCAATTACAGAAATGCACTATATAATTGCATCTTAATCAATCTATTTATTGTAGGGCAGCTCATTTTAAATGCTTACATTTTTAATTGATGTTCGATAAATTAAAAATTAAATCAATTAATTAAAGCAATTATTATATTGCAAAAACTGTGGATTATGAAGCAAACTTTGATTTGCATGCGATTAAGAGGATTACAATCTATTTATTGTTCTGTCAGTGTTACTGAAAATGCTTAAATTTTTAATTAATGATTCATAAATGTATTATATATTGAAGAAATTATTGGAGCTGAAGCAATCTTTTAATTATTGTACAATTTCATCTTTTTTTAATCAACCTGTTTTTTTGTTTGGCAATTCCGCTTCATGAAAAGTTCACATTTTTCAAGAAAAGCAAAGATGTATATATTTTATGAAATCGCACATTAATTTTAAGTTGAAGTGTTACATTAATACTTCAAAATTTGTTACAGTTTAAAATAAAATGTTGGGGTATTTGTTTGGTTAAATATGTGAATGCTAGGATATATGCATAGGATCCTTAACCAATCCATAATGCCATTTAATATTTCTTTAGAGTAAGTTTTTTTTTAATTCTAATTAGTGATTATTGATATCCAGAATTGTTCATTTACAAAAAAGCTGCATAGACTTTTGCTGTTTAAGGCAATTGCAAAAATTAAGATGCAGATACTAACCCGAAAATATCAAATTGCCGGATCACCTATTCTTATAATTAATTTGAATTGCAAGCTAATTTATTCAAAAAAGACTGCCTAAATTGTTATTATTCGTAAATTTGCTATAAACAATTTACGAATAGCAAGAAATGAATGCATTTGAACCCAATACAGTTTATAACTGCTCTATGCGAGTTCCCTTGATGACTTGGACAACATTCAAGCGGTAGTCCATTTCATGCCAGATATTGTGGAGCCTGTTCATAGTTACTGATGCCTGTGCGTTGTTTCTGCGCATATTCAGTTCGGTCCCTATTGAAGGCAAAGGACTGGTATATTAAAGTAAATATAAGTCTTTTAAAAACCATTGAAGGGAGTAATTTCATGGTC
The DNA here is from genome assembly GCA_021605095.1 of Caerostris extrusa. NCBI lineage: Eukaryota > Metazoa > Arthropoda > Arachnida > Araneae > Araneidae > Caerostris > Caerostris extrusa. Next base: position 95,093 of record BPLR01010979.1, read on the forward strand.
AATGGATTGTTATTTGAATGTTATCAGAATGAAAAAGAATGATTGCATAGAGTAAATATGAAGCACTCAAATAAAACTGATTTTTCATCTGCATTGAAATCAAAATATTTCTTCCGGACAATATTTATAATGAAATTACTGCCAGTAAACATTTTAGCCAAATTGTGATTATTTGAGATGTAATATTTAATACAACAACATAAGATGGGGTGAAAAGATATTTAAAACCTAATGAAATATTTTTATCCTGTGATCAAAATAGTATGTAAAAAATACTTTGAAAATGTAGTTTGATATGTAATAACAATACACTGAGAAGTTCTTAAATTGAAGAAATATTGCTGAGCATTTTAACATAAACAAATTTAACACAATTAACCATTAATTAAACATAAATGAACACAATTAACATAAAAAATTTAACACAATTAACCATTAATTGAACATAAATGAACACAATTAACATAAAATTTAACACAATTAACCATTAATTGAACATAAATGAACACAATTAACATAAAAATTTAACACAATTAACCATTAATTGAACATAAATGAACACAATTAACATAAAAGAACACAATTAACATAAAAATTTAACACAATTAACCATTAATTGAACATAAATGAACACAATTAACATAAAAATTTAACACAATTAATCATTAATTGAACATAAATGAACACAATTAACATAAAAATTTAACACAATTAACCATTAATTGAACATAAATGAACACAATTAACATAAAAAAGGAACACAATTAACATAAAAATTTAACACAATTAACCATTAATTGAACATAAATAAACAATTAACATAAAAATTTAACACAATTAACCATTAATTGAACATAAATGAACACAATTAACATAAAAATTTAACACAATTAACCATTCATTGAACATAAACACAATTAACATAAAAATTTAACACAATTAACTATTAATTGAACATAAATGAACACAATTAACATAAAATTTTAACACAATTAATCATTAATTGAGCACAATTAAACATTAATTGAAGATAATTAAACATTAACTGAACATAATTTAATATAATTAAACATGTTGGTATTTAACAATAAATACACATGTAACAAACGGAAAATGTAACGGTAAATATGTTTATCTATTCGTTTTAAAGTCTCGATTATTTTTGATAAATTAGAAATTTTAAAAAATAAATACGATGTTGAGTATGATAATTTTTTCGTTTATAAAGATATAGAAAGCTATCTTTTTCAATACAAACTAGCAATATCTTTCGTTCAAATTTTATCTAAAATTACATCCTTAAATGTTCGTATAAAATATAACGCCTTTCTATTCTTTTCTTTTCTTCTTCTTTCTTAAAATATAACGCCTTAAAATATAACTAAAATATAACTTTTTTTTTCCTTTAGTGAGATGCGTTTTATAGTCCAACGGAAGATGTTTCAGATAATAAAATCAAAGCGCAGAAAGGATTCTTTGCTTTTATGAAGATAATTTTCCCCACCTTTTTTTTATATCCCCACTCCATTCAATTTATATCACATTTGAGATGAAATCACTCAGTATTTTCAGTTTTGCTGTTACAGTGAAATGCATCTTTATTCGTGAGAATATATGCAGGTGTAGATGTAAGCTACTTCAAGATTTTATTATGCGTTTATATAAATACAGTAGTTTTTAAAGAAAGAGATGTATTTTTCTAAAAGATTTTCAAATAATATATCAGGAGAATGCATACAATTTATGACAAATATAAAATATATGAGTTAAAAGATATATTACTATATATCTGCACGTGATTTACTATTCACTCTAACAAATACATCTATATTAAGCATTTTTAAGAAAAACAATTATATAGATGAAATCTATTCAAATATTGTTTCAACAAGGAAAATGTTGTTAACAAGCATAATTTCCTGAATATTAACAAGAACATAATATACAAATTTAAATTATATAGTTAATGTAATAGTTTTTGGCAATTTTTGGATTAGCTCTAAAGTAATGTAATAGTTTTTAATAGGGTATAATTGGTAAATGTAATAGGGTATAATTGGTGCATAATGGTGCAGTAGTATTTTTACTATGGGAAGAGATATAGCATTGCTGCTCCCTGGGAAAATAAATGTATATTCTTTAACAAGTGAATATCCCTCAAATCTGACAACAATATATCAATATATCCCTCAAATCTGAAAGCAGGTAATCAGTGTCATGGATAATGAGACTTCATGAAATTACACCATGAGTTGTTGCATCGTGATTGGGGATAGACCATGGGCTGAAGAAGTGTCCACTCAATACGAAGTGAGGAAATTTGACCACCTTCTTAACGGATTTTTTTAAAAAGAAATTTTTGGTGAAGGTGAGGAAGACTGTTCTGTTACGAGTCGACAAAAAATGGTTGTTTTCTCTTTTTCTGAAAGTGACTGATCAGGGCGGATATTCCGCCTGTTTCCAAAGTGAGTTCCATATGGTTTCGTGTATTGCAGACAGTGTCATAATTAAGGTATGCCGCAGACCGGGTGCATTAGATTCATCGTAGATCCTGGAACCTTGCAAATCTCCGTCCTTGGAGCGTAATTGCATCTCTGTGAATCTATTGATATCATTAATTTACATTTTTTTTTTTGTAAAAAGAGTTCTGAAATATATATATATAAAGCTTTTAAATAAAAAAAAAATTAATGTGGTCCTGTTTTCTGAAGCCATTGTAAATTCAGTATAGGCCGAGATGTTACAGTATTGATAAATTTTCTCAGATAAACATGTCGAATTATTTTAACTGAAAAAAAAATATAAAAAATAGTCACACACACACAAAAATTGGTTTTTTACAAAACCTCGTATTCGGCGAAGAATTATATTCTAAGAAGGGAAAATGAGTGTTGTCAATAATTTAATATTTACACTTTTGCCAACACATTTTTTTAACAAAATAATTACAACAATTACTTGTAAAAGTTACAAGAATGCAATGTTACCAAACACAATGTTAAGAAAGTTACCAAGCACCATTTGTTAAATGTGATTATTTACTCAAAACAATTTTGCTTACTTACAATTTGTTGAGTTGTTTTGTTATTAGAAAGTAGGAAATAAAAATAATGGAGAAGAATATTCGAGTTGTTAATTCTTAGAAGTAAATATTCTAAACACCAGTATTTTCTTGAATTTAAATAAAGCACGGATTTTTTTTTTTTTTAAATACGAAAAAAAAAAATTAATATTTGCTTATTTTAGTTTTTCTATCTTAAGGATAAGTTGCCGAGATATAGTAAATTTAAAAGATTATATAGGTTTTTTGTAAAATAATATACATTAAGGTTGAAAATTTTGTAAAAACGATTAAATTTTCTCAGATATTTGTAATAAAAGTTCAATTTCAATATCTCGTATGATAGAATGTTTCATATAATCCATTTTAATCAGCATTTCCACTTATTTTAATATCACTAACTGTGAAATTTTTTATATGGTAATAAAATTAAAATCTATGATGGCAATAAAAAGAGTAAAATTTAAATATTTATTTATACTTCTTTTCATTGATGGTGTCAGTAAAAAGAGTAGATTTTAAATGTTTATTTACCTTCTTTTCATTCATAATGAAAATAAAAGGGTAGAATTTAAATTTATTTACTTTCCTTTCTATGATTTTTACCTTTTCATTGATGTTGGCGGTAAAAGGAGTAGAATTTAAATTTTTATTTACCATCATTTCATTGAAATAAGTTTCTTAGTTTTAGTTAAATTTTAAACATAATTCTTAAATCATAAAGTATATTCATTTACATGTTTTTGAAATGTATGCTAATAAATATCAACATATTTTATTTAAGACAAATATTCGTTGATCACTGCATTTTCAAAATCAAATGTTGAATTATATCACAATGAAAAAAAATACATAAAAACCTCTCTCCTTATATATTTTTGTTTGGTTGATTAAAATTACATCAAATAAATGATACTAAACAACAAATATTATCTATTGAATCTCTATTTTATTTGCAAAAATAAATAAATTAATAAAAATAATTAAAATAAACAAAAACTAAAATAAATAATCAAATAAAAATAAGAATGTAATTTATTCAATTAACAAAATAAAAATCATTATATCCGATGCCACGTGTACAACGGGGATGTAGTGTAATAATAATAATTAAATTTTATTTGTTTTTAAATGGCAACTCTATAAAAACGCAGATTATTATTAATTCAAAAAGACAATCAGAATTATAATGCCTTTTTTCGTTATATAACGCAGTTTATTTCTAATTACTAATCTTTGTTTTTTTTTTTATACTTTTCATTTAACTTTAAAGAATATAATTATATATTTAAAATAACATGTGCAAATCATTTTACTTTTTATTAATACCTGATATCTTAAATAAGAATCTAAATATACTTTAATTACAAAAAAAAAAAAAACTTAAGTATTTAAAAGGCATAAGACCATTAAAATAAATTTAGGAAGTTATGTTTAATAAGAACATATATTATTACATTTTCGTACATCTATAATAATTCAATTTCATCTATGTTACTTCTAATAAAAAACTCCTGCGAAGTTGTATTTTCGTTTTATATGGATTGAACTATTTATTTTCAAAGAAACTCGATGTAATTTGATTAAAATGGCATGAAATTTTAATTTTTTATATACTGGAAAATGAAAAACATTCAGAAATAAATTGCATTTTGAGATATCACATAGTAAGTTGCTCCGAAAATCGAAATTTTACTATGCTGCAAAGGTAAATTTACCCTACTGCGGTATAAAATGTATTTCATTACTTTGCAGTAAAAAGTTGAAAAAAGACCCGGCTATCAAGTTTTGTATAGATTTTGGTTCGAAGAGCAAATTTTTGTTTGGCAATCTGATCAGAAGTTGATTATATTTTGACAGTAAGCAGTGAGGTTACAAAATTCCAATGGAGTTTTTGAATAGTTATTTTTTTTTCAATTTATCCAAAAAAATTAGAATTTATATTTTCATATTCTTTAATGGATATGTGTGTGATCATATCGTTCAACTTAAAAATGTTTTCTTTTTGGTTAGTTTCATTTATTTGATTTATTTTATGTAATAACAAACAAAAACAATTTAAAAATTGATATTTTAAGAATATTAAAATAAATTATATAAAATAATAGGTTCGAAACCAGGAGCTTATATGGATGCATGCTTATGGTTCAGAATCCATGTTACACTGTTAGTCGTGGTCTAATTAGACCAACAAAGAAATTAAATCGAAGTCACATATAAGATTACTCCATCAAGATTATAACGTAATAATAATTAAATTTTGTCTTTAAATAGTTACTCTATAAAAATCATATAAAATTTAATCGAAAAACAAATATTATTTATTAGAATGTAAAATTTGTATTTATATATGTTTAAATAAAAATGTGTGTGATCATATCGTCCATCTGATAAATGTTTTTTTTTTTTTGTTAGTTTCGTTATTTTATATAATAACAAAAACAATTTAAAATTGACATTTTAAGAATATTAATTTTTAAACCTTTTCAAAATCAATTAATATTTCTAAAAGTCGCATATAAATGCCGCAAAACTAAAAATGAAGCATGCCAAAAAATATTAGTATGTCAATGCCTTTTAAGGTAGGATAAATTGTTCAGTTGATACTTGTAAGGAAAATCCCGCGCTGCAGGAATTTCAAAATAGAAATAATTTGTCATAGTTCAAGTTGATATACCATTTTGAAAGATATCATAACCATGCTTCCTCCTGCACATTGACAGCGGCGTGATTGCTAATTGGCTAGCAGTTTGGCTGTTGGTACCACTGGCTTCAGGTACGAATCCCTGTGGTTTGCATGGGTGTTTGTGAATGGTTCGGAATACACGTTAAACTGTAGGTCCCGGTCTAATTAGACTTTGCGTAAAATGACCACAGAGCGACAGACCAAACTTACAACACTGGCAAGAGCGGCCTTTATGGCATTCATGAGAAATAATCAGCCGGCGTCGAGATTTTCATTCGAGAGGCAGTACAGCGCAACCTGCACCCTAGCTAAGAAACCTTTAGTTTACTGTCTCTCATCCGCAGAGGAAATATATTTAACGCTTCCAGGCGTATTAGTGGGCCTACCTACAGACTCTCACCCGGAAAATATATTTCGCGTACCCTGCGCGTATCAGAGATTTATGTTTAAGGATTAGAAATGGATTTCTTTCAGGAATCTATAATTATCCGTCTTTAAATGTGTTAAATATTGTATACCACTAATTGTGTGTGATGTTTGCGCATATGCCAATAAAGCTGTGAATTCTCCAACTTGCGCCTCAAGTATGCCAACCAAACATCCAGTTACAATCCGGTTGCCAATCGGCACACTAAAATATTAATTCAATTTCTTAAAGGAATTTTATAGATCTTTAGAATCACTTATGAATATTTTAAAATCATAATTACTTTGAGAGTTAATGTTTACATCAAAGGTAAAATGTAAATAATTACTCTGTGCTTATGAAATTTCAAAATTCTATTCATATAACGTCATTATGTTTCAAAACAGTTATAAATCAATTTTTGGGATACGGGTTTTTATTTATTTGAACATCTATTTAGAAAGAGATTCGTTTAATATTATTAAATGAATTTATTAAGTTCTTTGAATACTCGAGTGCTACTGCATTAAATTCACTCATGTATATAAATGGATTTCGAAAAGACGTAGAGACCAAATAAACATATTTTTCAATTATAATATTTATTTATTTTACCATTCATGGCAGCAATTAAAATTTCTGCATTTCGGTTTATTTCAGAATTTCAATTTAATTAGTTGCCTTCAAATGAGACTTTAATTTATTTAGCCCACGCCTCAACCGATGTAGTAATTAAAAAGGTGAGGGGGTTAAAAAAAAAACAATAATAAAAAGAAAAACTTAGAATTACAGAAATAAGCGAGTACAATAAATCTTATCATTCCATTTTAAACATCATTCCCTATATTTATTTTTGTTTCATTGTTTAAAATTATATCAAATAAATGAAATTAAACAACATATATTATCTATTAAATCTGTAAAATATAAATAAATAAATAAAAATCGTTAAATCCGAAGCGACATAAAAGATAGCCCCAACAAGAATATAATGTAATATTAATAATTAAATTCATCTTTAAATAGTAACTCTATAAAAGGCAGATATTTAATTAAAAATACAATCAGAATTCTAATATGTCTTTTTAGTTATATAAAGGAAATAAATATGTAAAAAACAAAGATTATTAATTAGAAATATTCATTTAAATTTAAAAAATAGAATTATGTAGATTAAATAACATTTGTAAATAATTTTATTTAAATTTTAAAATTTTTGTGTTTTAATATCTGGATTTCTTAAATAAAAATCTAAATATACTTTTAATACAAAAATATAATCTTGAATATTTAAAAAGGAATAAAATTAAAAAAAAATTTAGGAAATTTCGTTTTATGAGAACATATAGTATATCTCCATACATCAATAATAAATCTATTAATTTTATCTATGATACTTCCAATAGCAACTCCATGTGACATTTTTTTAGTTTTATAGGGATTCAACTATTTATTTCTCAAAAGAAATTCGACATAATTTGATTAAAATGACATGAAATTTTAATTTTTTATATACTAGGAAAGGATAAACCTTCAGAAATAAATTGTACTTTAAGATATCACATAGTAAGTTGCTTCGAAAATAGAAATTTTCTTATGCTGCAAAGGTAAATTTATCTTACTGCGCTATAAAATGTATTTCATTATTGTGCAGTAAAAATTGAAAAAAGACCTGACTATCAAGTTTTGTATAGATTTTGCTTCGAAGAACAAACCTTTTTTTGTTTGGCAATCTGATCAGAAATTGATTATGTGTTGTAAGGAAAAAAAAGTTACAAAATTCGAATGGAGTTTTTTGAATAGTTTTTTTTTTTTTATTTATTTATCCAACAAAATTAGAGTTTATATTTTCATATATTTAAATAAAAATGCGAGCGTGTGTGATCATATCGCTCAGCTTACGAATGTTTTATTTTTGTTAGTTTCGTTATACAATTTAAAACATTTTTGAATTGATATTTTAAGAATATTACGATTTTAATTAAAGATTTATAATTAAATTCTCCAAAACTGAAAATAAATCATGTCAAAAGTATTAGTATGCCGATGCTTTTTAAGGTTGGCTAAGTTCATTGATACTTGTGAGAAAAATCCCCATGTTGCAAGTATAAAAAAAGAGAAGCTTTTTGTTAAAGTGCAAGCTGGTATACCATTTTAAATGATATTGTAACCATGCTTCCTCCTCCATATTGGCAAAGGTTTCAAGTTTGAATCCTGGAGGTTGACATGGATGTTTGTTAGTAGTTGCGTTTTGAGAAAAATGGTCAGTTGGTTACTCGAGACTCTCAGCGAGAGGAAGTACAGCGCAAACTTAAGCTCCAGCTTAGAAACGTTATGTTTTTACAGTCTCTCATCCCGAGAGAGGAAATATATTCAGTGCATCCCGACACATTAGTTTTCTTACAGACTCTGACCCAGATAGGCAATGTATTTCGTTTACCCTGAGCGTACCTGAGTATCGGGTTTTCGGCATAGAAATGAAATTCACAAATCTATAATTATATGTCTTTAAATGTATTAAATAATGTATGTCTCTAATTGTATATGTGTGGTATTTGAGCGTGTATCAATAAATCTGTAAGCTATCCAACTGGTGCCTCAAGTTTCTCAACTGAATCACACCCAATTACAATCTGATTGCCCAACCTGCACACTATATTAAATAAATGCATTAAATGATCTTTGTAAGAATCAACCATGAATATTTTAAAATCATAATTACTGTGATAATTAAGATTTCCCTCAAAGATAAAATGTACATAATTAAAATATTTTCTCTGTGCTTATGAAATTTCAAAATTCTGTTTTACAAACCGTGCGTTAAGTATCTCAAACCAACCTCATCGACTTCCAATCTGGTTGCCCAACCTGCGCACTAAAATATAAATTAAATTTCTTAAATTACCATTGTAATATCTTTAGAATCAGTTATGAATATTTTAAAATCTTAAATACTCTGAGAGTTAATGTTTCCATCAAAGTTAAAATGTAAATAATTACTATGTGCTTATGAAATTTCAAAATGCTATTCATATAACATCATTATGTTTCATAACAATTTTAAAACCCCTATACCAAGAATCGATTTATATTTATTTGAATTTCAAGGAAAATCTGTATAGAAAGAGATTCATTTAATATTATTAAAGGAATTTATTAAGTCCTTTTTAATATTCAAGTGATACTGGATTAAATTCACTCATGTATATGAAGGGATTTCGAAATGATGTAGGGACCAAATAAACATATTTTTCAATTATAATATTTATTTATTTTATTATTCATGTTAGCAATTAAAATTTCTGCGTTTCGGTTTATTTCAGCATTTCAATTTAATTAGTTGCGTTTCAAATGAGACTTTATTTATTTTATTTAGTCCACACCTCAACCTATGTAGTAATCAAAAGGTGAGGGCTGAAAAAAAATAATAAAGAAAGCTTACAATTACAGAAATAAGCGAGTACAATAAATTTTAATACAGGAAAGAAAATACTTTAACTACGGACCCCTGTAGGGAGAGCGTTTGAAGAGGTTTTTATTCTGACTTAGATTTAAATAACAGATTTATTCGAATAATTTAATAAATCTTCATATGAAAGGTGATCTTAAACTTCCATGGTCGCTGTATTGTTACAATATAAATTGTTTTTTTCTTATTATGTATCACAATATGTTACCAAATTAATGTTTCGTTGCTTCAAAATTTTAATATAATTTTACCACTATTTATATATGAAAATTGAATAAAATAATTACAGAAATTTCATAGTTATAAAGCATATATTTTAAATAAGCGAATTGGCTGCTTTTTAAAATTTATTTTAATATTATTAATTTTGCTTTGAACACATAGCCAATTTATTAAAAATAAGTTATTTTTTTCCCGTTTTTATGTATTTAATATACAATAATTTAATTATTGTGAGTTGCCTCATAAATAAAAACCGTTTATCTGTAGCTATACAAATGTCTTTTTACGTTTGAAAATATTTTAATGAGTGTCTTCTATCTTCATTGGCATAACTGCCCCATGTTGGACGAAGACTGAAGTTATTGGCAGATTTCAAGATAGGAGATGTTTCCTTTTTTACTGGGTAGGTTTGTCAGCCCAACACTCTACAGTGTTAATTTCGATTACAACCACTACAAACATCCCCATGGTACCGCCGGGTCTCAAACCCGGAAACTGGAGCACCGAGCGCCAGAGAGCTAAATATAGAGTATCCTATATGTTAATTTACCTCGCATAATTCACTGATTACAAGCTAAACAATTTGGGGTTTCCTATTGCTGTTACAAGAACGCGGTATATAAACTGTGTCATAATTATAAAAATAACATTTGTCTGCTCTTATTTCATTTGTAAAAAAAAAAAAATAATCTTCCATTTTACACTTTTGTATTTGGCCAATTCCCTATCCAATATGAGAGTAATATGTTACATCTATATTCCCTTCGTACATTGTAACATATTGAGATTTAATATTTTTCTTCGTATTGTAATCATGCTTCATCCACCTCTCACTTGGACTGTGGTCAGTTGGCTACAGACTCTCACCTGGAGGAAGCGTATTGGCACACCTGAGCGTTTAGTATCGGGTTTCTAGGTTTGAGAAGTGGAATCTTTTACACGAATTTATAATTATATATCTTTTTAAATGTGTAAAATATTGTATGGCTCAAATTATATATATGGAATTTGCACGTGTGAAAATAAAGCTGTGAGTTCTCAAACTTTGTGCCTCAATCCAACCACACCCAGTTACAATCTGCATTGCATTACAATATTAAATGAATTCCTTAAATGAAATTTGTACGATCTTTCGAATCCATCATTAATATTTTTAACTCTTATCAGTGTATTTAAGGTTTATGTTTCCATCAAAGATAAAATGTAAATAGTACTTTTTGTGCTTATAAAATTTCAAATGCTATACATATAACATCATTATGTTTCATACCAATTTTTAAAAACCCTATCTGAAGCATTGATTTTCTTTTATTTGAACTTCGAGAAACATCTGTATAGGAAGAAATTTATTTAATATCATTAAATGAATTTATTAAGTTCTTCAATATTAGAGTGCTATTCCATTCAATTCACATGACAACAATAAACATATTTTTCAATTATTTTATAATATTTACTTTACTACGCTTGTTAGCAATTAAAATTTCTGCATTTCGGCTTATTTCAGCATTTGAATTTAATTGGTTGCTTTTTAAATAACACTTTATTTTATTTAGCCAGTGTGTGTATTAGTAATTAAAATTAAATGTGGAAAAAAAAAAAATAATAAGAAAAACTTAAAATTTATTGTACTCGCGTATTTTTGTAATTGTATCATCATTACTTTTATTATTATTCCATTTTAAGCATCATTCCTTGTATTTATTTTGGTTTGGTTGATTAAAATTATATAAAATAAATATTAAACAACATATATTTTCTATTTTTCTGAAGAATAGCCATTATCGACCATCATACCATTGTCTGAAAAAAACCCTTTTAATTCAGAAATCATACACAAAAAATAACTAACAAGTATATAATAATAGTTATTACAATTTAAAGACAAAAAGAATTAGAAATTCATTTAACAAAAAATAGAAATAAGTAGGTAAAATAACATCTCTAAATAATTTGATTTAATTTTTTAATTTATGTTTTGTACTTGGGTTTTCATAATAAAAATTTAAATACAGTTAAATATTTTAGATTTTGTTTGAAATTAAAAAAGTGTAAGACAAAAATAAATTTAGAAAATTATGTTTTATAAGAACATATTTTTAATAGCATTTTCTTATATCCAATATTTCTATTAATTTTAGTTCTAATACAAACTCCACGTAAAAATTGTTTTTAGTTTTTATATGGATTAAACTATTTATTTTTCAAAAGAAATTCGATGCTGAGGTGATTAAAAATGGTATGAAATTTTAATTTTTTTTATATACTAGAAAACGAAAACCTTCAGAAATAAATTGTACTTTAAGATATCACATAGTAGTTGCTTCGAAAATAAAGAAATTTTCTTATGCTGCAAAGGTAAATTTATCTTACTGCGCTATAAATGTATTTCATTATTGTGCGGTAAAAATTGAAAAAAAGCCTGACTATCAAGTTTTGTATAGATTTTTGCTTCGAAGAGCAAATCTTTTTGTTTGGCAGTCAAATCAGAAGTTGATTATATTATTTTTGCCAGTAAGAAAAAAAAGGTTACAAATTCGAATAGAGTTTTAAAATGCAATTTTTTTTTTAAATTTTTCAAGAAATTAGGGCTCTATATTTTTCATATTTTTGAACAGAAATGTGAGTACGCGATCCTTATCGTGAAAGCATAAATGTTTTATTTTTTTGTTGGTTTCCTTTATTTGATTTATTTTATATAATAGCGAATATAATCAAATATAATTTAAAATTGTTATTTTAAGAATATTAGTTTTTGTCTCTTTAATATTTATTTTATTATTATTATTATGAATATTTTTATAAACCAGTATTCCTGAGTATATAAATGACAAAAAAAGCCTAAAAAATAAAGTATTAGCTTTACTTTGCTTTTACTTTTAAGCCAATGCTTTTAAGGTAGGATAAGTTGTTCACTTGACATACTTGTGAGGAATATCATGCTGAAAGTATAACAAAGAAAATCGTTTTGTAAAAATTAAGTTGATATATAAATTTTTTAAATTATATTAAATAAATTTCTTAAAATTTCTTAATGATTTTTTTAAATTTCATAGATATTTAAAAATATCTATGAAACTATATATTTATATATGTTTATATAGAAATATATGTGTGTGTAGCTCATTATCTTTCAATTGACAAATGTTTAATTTTTGGTATTTCGTTTATTCGACTTATTTTATGTAGCAATAAAGAATACAAGGGAAATCAATTTAGGAGTGATGCCAGAATAATATTTTTTATCCTTTGAAAATCAACCAGTATTCCTAAAAATCTTTTAATGCCACCAACCTGAAAATAAAAAGTATTGAGTATGTCATTGCTTTTAAGGTAGAACTAAATTTTCACTTGATACTTGAGAAGGGGAAATCACCATGCTGCAAGTATAACAAAAAGACAATCCATTTTGTCAAAGTGCAAGAGTTGGTATACCATTTTAGTGATATTGGCTCATGCTTCCCTGATATACACCTCGCCCTGATGGCCAATTGGTTGACGCTCTGGCCTTTGGTACCCCACGCTTCGGAGTTCGAATCCTGGTGGTGGAATGGATATTAGTGGTTCGAAATCCACGTTAAACTGCAGATCGCGGTCCTAATTGGCCAAGTCTGCCTAAAATGATCGAGAGCTATAAACTAAACCTTCACATGGCAAGAACATTCCCTGTGACCTCGAGACTCTCAAGGAGGAAGTAAATTTACCTTATTGAGCTATAAATGTAATTAATTCATTACTTAACAATAAAAAATGAAAAGACCCGACTATCAGGATCTGTATAGACTTTTCTTAGAAGAGCAAATCTTTTCATTCGGCAATCTGATCAAACGATTATATTTTGTCAGTAAATACAGTTACAAAATTTGAATGGAAATTTTAAATATGATTTTTATTTTAGTTATCAAAAAATTAAAATTTATATTTTCACATGTTTAATAGAAATGTGTGTGCCATCGTATCGTTCAACTTACAAATGTTTTATTTTTTGTTAAGTTTCGTTTATTCGATTCATTTTTATACAACTAATAAGAATGCAATCAAAAACAATGATTTAAAATTGATATTTTGAAGATATTATTATTTTTATACTTTTGAAAATCAATTACTCCTAAAGAGTAATATATAAACGCTATAAATTCAAAACAAGTGATAAGCAATACGTAA